>JAVYIG010002843.1:0-224528 GCA_035222895.1 Strongylocentrotus droebachiensis | reverse complement strand
TCTTCAGGTTTATCACGTTGCAATAGGCCTAAATCTTTGTAACCTTTAATTTGTTAAAATACGTCGGCAAATTATAGAATTGGGGTATTCTTTTCTTGTTGGTAAATCGGTATCTTTTAAAGTCCTAGGATTTTCTCAGCAATGGGTATACATTGTCATTTCTTATTTACCCGGTTTTCCTTATAAAGTAAATAGGCTATAGGCTATTTTGTGCACCGATCATCAGACCTTGGAGCAGTGGCGTACCTGGGGTACTCCGTCAGGGGGGGGGGGGGCAAGCGACCGAAACAAACAAAAAAGGCGATGCTAATTTTCACTTCTGGCGAGCGAGCGAGCAAAAAAAAATCTTTAAGTAACGTCTGGTATATAACCTGGTATTGTTGCAAGTTGGGGGTGGAACATTCACTTGTTAGCGACGTTAATTTCATTTTTTTTGCAAACGAGCGTAGCGAGCAAGAAAAAAAATCTTTTTTTTTAAATAATTGCCACTTAAACTTGGTTCAATAATAATTGTCCCATGCAGGGCGCGGAACAATATTGTGTTTAGGTGATTTTATACCCATCTTAGCTAGCGAGCCGAAAATACATCTTTCTCTCAATGAATTGCTATATACAATTTGTTTCATTGTTGCAGGTCGGTGGCGGGCACAATCGTGTTTAAGGCAATGTCAATCCCATTTTGGCGGGCAGGCAACCCCCTACATTTCTCTTTTTAATGATATTGTAGCAGGTTTAATAGTGGTGGGCACATAATTCCACGAGCTAGCGAGCGAAAAAATCACTCTCTTTTATAGGGAAAATATGGTACATAAAACTTGGGTCATTGTTACATGTCAGGGACGTGATTATTAAAAGCGGTGTTATTTCTATTTTGGCGAGCGAGCGTAGCGAGCGAGCAAAAAAAATCACTTCTCTTTTATAGGGAAAATATGGTACATAAAACTTGGGTTCGTTGTTCCATGTCAGGGACGTGATTATTAAAAGCGGTGTTATTTCTAATTTGGCGAGCGAGCAAAAAAAATCACTTCTCTTTTATAGGGAAAATATGGTACATAAAACTTGGGTTCATTGTTACATGTCAGCAGCGGCGTACGCAGGATTTTTTCAAGGGGGGGGTTTTAAAATATTTTGCTCCCGAAAATTTGAAAATCGCGCCGGCCGAAAAGTCGCTCAGTGGGGGGGGGGGGGGGGGGGGGGTAAGCGGACACTTTTTTTTTTTTTTTTGGAGGTCAAAAAAATCGCAACGACTCAGCCAGCCGAAAAGTCGCTCAGTGGGGGGGGGGGGGGGGGGGGGGGGGGGGGGGGGGGGGGGGGGGGGGGGGCGGGGGTTGGGGGTAAGCGGACACATTTTTTTTTTTTTTTTGGTCTCGAAATTTCATAATTGACATTTTTGGTCGTTGGGGGGGGGTAAGGTCACCTTATTTAGGTTAGCCGTGGGTATAATTTTTTTTTTTTTTTTTTTTTTTTTTTTTAATAATAAAAAAAAAAAAAAAAAAAAAAAAACAAAGGGGGGGGGGGGGGTTTTAGGATTTTTTAGGGGGGTTTACATACATAAAAATACCAAAGGGGGGGGTTTGAACCCCCAAAACCCCCCCCTGCGTACGCCCCTGCATGTCAGGGACGTGATTATTAAAAGCGGTGTTATTTCTATTTTGGCGAGCGAGCGTAGCGAGCGAGCAAAAAAAATCACTTCTCTTTTATAGGGAAAATATGGTACATAAAACTTGGGTTCGTTGTTCCATGTCAGGACGTGATTATTAAAAGCGGTGTTATTTCTATTTGGCGAGCGAGCAAAAAAAATCACTTCTCTTTTATAGGGAAAATATGGTACATAAAACTTGGGTTCATTGTTCCATGTCAGGGACGTGATTATTAAAAGCGGTGTTATTTCTATTTTGGCGAGCGAGCGTAGCGAGCGAGCAAAATGTTTGTAATGATAATTGGTTCATAAATTTCAGATTTGTTTGTTGCAGGTCAGGGCTTACACGATCATGTCTAAGGTGATGTTAATTCCGTTTTGGCGAGCACGAGCACACCAAAACTTCTTTGAAAAACGTTTGGTACTAATTATTAACTGGTTGTTGCAGGTTGGGCGGGCACGTTAGCGGTGTCAATGCCATTTTGGCGAGCGAGCATAGCGAGCAAGCAAAAAAAATAAATTCTCTTTTAATAGAAATTAATAAATAAACTTGTTTTTATTGGTGCAGGTCAGGATGGACGCAATCGCGTTTAACGCGATTCAATTCCTTTTTGGCGAGAGGGCGAAAAAAACTCTTCCATTTTTAATGATATTGTTGCAGGTCAAGGGTGGGCACAATTGTTTCCAAAGCAATGTCTATTCATTTTATGCGCGAGCGAGTGTAGCGAGCGAGAAAAATGAATTAGTATCTTTTAGTAACATTTGGTACATACATTGTGTGTTATTGTTGTCATGGTTGCAGGTCGGGGCCCGTCGGGGCAGGCACAATTGTATTCTAGGCAATACTAATCCTTTTCTTTTTTCAGGGGGACGAGCAAGTGAAAACATTTAATACAAAATAGGCTAGCAAGCAGTTCGCGCCAGCGAAGAGTTTCGAATTTGTTATATCAATATATTTTCCTTTTTTCATTTGTCTTAATTTTTCAGGGCCGTATGCGGAATATTTTTCTGGTGGGGGAGGGGGAAAGATGCGTTAAAAGTTTTCGAAGAATCTCAAAAGCAAAAGGAGTGAAGGGAGTTCGAGCGACCGAACTGGTCATGAGGGTACTTTTGCATTTTCAAAAGTAGAATTGAAGGATGGTATAGGCCTACACTACATTTTCAGGAAAAAAACTATACGTTTTCAAAATATCTGGGGTTAACTGCCCCCCCCCCCCCTGGTGCGTACGGCCATGTTTTTTTTTTTAATTTCCCCATTATTTTCCTTTCCTTTCCTTTTCCCTTTTTCTTCCTTTTCTCTTCTTTTTCCTTTTTTCTTTCCTTTTCCTTTTTTTCTTTTTTTCTCTTTCTTTCCTTTTTTTCTTCCCTTTTCCTTTTTTCTTTTTCTTTCCTTTCCTTTCTTTTCTTTTCTTTCCCCTTTTTCTTTTTTTCCCCTGGAGCCCGTCAGGGGGGGCACTCTGCCCCCCTGCCCCCCCATAGGTACGCCAGTGCCTTAGAGGAATTCAAATCTCATTGCAATATTTTACCTTTCTCACCAGGCTACGTCTAGAAGACCGACATATCGTCTCGAGGGCCACTAGCCACTTTTCAGACAGCATCGCTTTCATACTCTTCTTGTTCGTGCATATATTCATTTCTTATTTTATTCTTTCCCTGTCCTATATTATATACATCTTTCCTTTTTTTTTACCTTCATATCTGTTTTCATGTTTATAAATTTTACTCCATCATGTTTAATTTTGTTAACTTAAACTTGTTATTGTTATCTAAGTTGGTCTAATGTTCGTCTATGATCCAGAGTATGTTCAAATAATGTAATCAGGGGTAATCAGGGGAACAGGGTGGTGTCAGTTTTTTTTTTAAGGGGGCATACTGGTCTAGAACATCTCTGGCAAGCGAAAAAAAACAACAACAAAAAAGACCCCCGAAAAAGACAAATAATAGTGTTGACAGTCATACCAGGATATGATAAGGATTCAATTTGAATTACTTGTGATTCAGACCTGTATAATTATGTTTTTAAAAGTTATTCGTTTTCTTTGTTTTTTTTGTTTATTGAAGATAAAAGAAGAATCCATATTTTCTTTCTTTTTTCTCCCGATATTTTATTATCATCATCATTAACATTATAAATCACATTATGTGGCTACCTAATCTGATAAGCACCCCTGTAGACTATTGAAATCTTTTAAAATGATTTGCATCTGTTTTGTTACCTGCCCTACATGGACCATTAATCTAGTTCAGGGCTTTTCTTAATATGTTCTTCCAAGGGTGTCGATTTGTATCCGTGGTTGGGGGAGATGATAGGTGAAAATATTTTCGGCAATGGATCAAAGCAATCAAGAGGTAGAAGCGTGTCGCAGGTTGCACCCCCTCCCCAAGCGCGTAGCCAGGATTTCGTTTTAGTGAGCACGCGAAGCGCGCTCCCTAGGGGGCCGGTTTCAGGGAGGGGGAGTTTTTCCCCTCCCCCGCGAAGCGCGGAAGCTTTGACGTTTCATTAAATTATTAGAGAAAGAAGACGATTCGTTGTACCGTTCTCGACTCTAAATCCTTGTCTGAATTTAGTTTCCCCACTCTCGCGCGAAGCGCGGAAGCTTTGACGTTTCATTAGATTATTAACAAAAGAAAATTGTACCATTCTCGACTCTAAATCCTTGTCTGAATTCAGTTTCCTTGCTCGCGCGGAAGCTTTCTCCTTGTCTCCGATCTCGTCACGAATTCGTCACAGAGTTCATCTATGTTTACACTGTCCTTGATTGTCTGATGTGCATTGCAGATTGCTACTTTTGCGCTTCGCGCTTAACATTTTAGCTCGTTGCTTTTTAACGCTGCGTCTTTGCATTGGCGCACTGCATTTCTATGATGCTGTTGATTGAACAAATTGAATAAATTCATCAATTCCTGATGAAGCCGTACGAGCGAGAATAAGAGAATTCAATTTATTCTTGTCTCATATACGGTTGTCTCATTTACTTCGTATAAAATATGTATGTATTATGAAAATGAGAGAGCAAAATGTGTATATTGATGGTCATCTTGCGAGTAATAACCATTAAGTACTCTCATCGGGCTCTCATCATTAATTTTTCTCTTCATTTTTTTAATTTTTGTATGGTGAAAAATATTGGGGGGGGGGGGGATGATTGTACAGGCCATCCCCCCCCCACCTGAAATATTGGGGGGATATATCCCCCCCCCATCCCTCCCAGGATCGACACCCATGTGTTCTTCTTTTCTATGTCTCTGTTCCTTTATTGCTGAAGTATCAAGTGATGTATCAACAAACAGAGTTAATCAGTAATATTGCCCCTCTTGGAGTAAAACCCGTTTCGCGGGCGGGGCATCGATCTATCTCCTCTGACCAACCCCCCCCCCCTCCCCCCATATAGCAGCATGCAAGTAACTATAAACCTTCTTTATTGATTTTATGAGAAATAAAGTGTGGAATTAACGGTAGGCCTACATGGACATCTATTTTATGTATTTTTTCTTCTTCAGAAACGGCAGGCCGGACAAATGCAAATTGAGAAAGGGTGAAAAGAAGAGTAAGTTAAAAACAATTATCCCTGTTATATTACAAGCATAGCCCCGTTTCGATTAACTACCTTACTTTTTGTTTTCTTCTTCATACTATTATCGTTTTAATTGGTATTTTCCCCTCACTCCATGATAAGGTATTGTCACGATCTGTTTTTTAGCCTGCGTCACTTCATTTCTCTCTCTCCCTGCCTCATCCTCTATGTGTTTTTTCTTCTCTCCCCCTCCTTTCCTATCTCACTCACCCTTTCCTTTCTTCTTTCTGTTTCACCCCCCCCCCATCTCTCCTTCTTTCCTCCTTGTTCCCCTCCCTATCACTCTTCCATGTCTTTTCGTTTCGTCATTCACCCACTCTTTCTCTCTCTCTCTCTCACACACACACACTCCCCTCTTTTTGTCAAGACCATGAGCAAATCTATACATTTTATGGAGGGGGGGGGGGTGGGGATCCATTTATTTAAACATCGAACCATGTCAGAAAGGGGCAGATTTTGAAGTTGACGGCAACTATGAAAAATAAATTTCGGGCAATGCCTCTATTTTCACACCTTGACCTTCGAACATGAACAGAGGAAAAAGCGGGGAAAAAGGAGAAGATAAAAACAAAGGGCATTTTCAGGCTAAAACACACAGATCGAAAGTTTCAGCCCCCCCCCCCCCAACTAAACACTGTACAAGATTAATTGAAGCTTTGCAAGCTTATTCTTGTGCTCATTATCACGAAGACGACAGGTAAGTCCATGCTTATACAGTGCGTCCCAGAAAAAACGAAACCGAGAAGTATCGATGTTCTATCATAACTTAATCACAACTATAATTAATGAATGATTCATATTTAGAAAGCTTAGAGTCTCCTCTTTCATGTGATGCTACTCAGATGATGCATATTTCACGCATGAGTGATTAAAAGCAATTTGAAGGGAGGAAACCAAAACGACATTTGGCGGGCGGTATCTGAATTTCGAAGAAAAATTCACATTTCTAGAAAGTTGAGTTTCTGCCCTTTCATATGACACCTCAATCAGAAAAAATGAGCGAGGAATGACAAAGTTCTGTTTGTTTAAAGTAGTGCTTGCATTTCCATAATTTTATTAAACGAATTCGTTTTCACCGGCTGCCTGCCGTATCAATAAACGAAATTAACAAAAGACTTAACTCCGTTTCGTTGACAATCAGCCGTAGACGAGAGTCTTCATGCATGGCTGATTGTCAACGAAACGGAGTTAAGTCTTTTGTCAAATCTGCTTTTTGCTACGGCAGGCACCCAGTGAAAACGAATTCGTTTGTTAAATTTATGAAAATGTAAGGGCTACTTTAAGCAAACAGAACTTTGTTATTCCTCGCTCATTTTTCCTGATTGAGGTGTCATAATTATGAAAGAGCAGAAACTCAACTTTCTAGAAATGTGAATTTTTCTTCAAAATTCAGATACGGCCCGCCAAATGTCTTTTTGGTTTCCTTCCTTCAAATTGCTTTTAATCACTCATGCGTGAAATAGCTTTTAATCACTCATGCGTGAAATAAGCTTTCCAAATATGTATCATTCATTAATTATGGTTGTGATTAAGTTATGATAAAACATCGAAACTTCTCGGTTTCGTTTTTTCTGGGACGCACTGTATAATTACCACTATACAGTGTGTCCCAGAAAAAACGAAACCGAGAAGTATCGATGTTTTATCATAACTTAATCACAACCATAATTAATGAATGATAC
Organism: Strongylocentrotus droebachiensis; assembly: GCA_035222895.1. NCBI lineage: Eukaryota > Metazoa > Echinodermata > Echinoidea > Camarodonta > Strongylocentrotidae > Strongylocentrotus > Strongylocentrotus droebachiensis. The sequence continues at coordinate 217,632 of JAVYIG010002843.1, read as the reverse complement.
ATATTTGGAAAGCTTAGAGTCTCCTCTTTTAGTTGATGCTACTCAGATGATGCATATTTCACGCATGAGTGATTAAAAGCAATTTGAAGGAAGGAAACCAAAAAGACAATTGGCGGGCGGTACCTGAATTTCGAAGAAAAATTCACATTTCTAGAAAGTTGAGTTTCTGCCCTTTCATATGACACCTCAATCAGGAAAATGAGCGAGGAATGACAAAGTTCTGTTTGTTTAAAGTAGTGCTTGCATTTCCATAATTTTATTAAACGAATTCGTTTTCACTGGCTGCCTGCCGTATCAATAAACGTAATTAACAAAAGACTTAACTCCGTTTCGTTGACAATCAGCCGTAGACGAGAGACTTCATGCATCGCTGATTGTCAACGAAACGGAGTTAAGTCTTCTGTCAAATCTGCTTTTTGCTACGGCAGGCACCCAGTGAAAACGAACTCGTTTGTTAAAATTATGAAAATGTAAGGGCTACTTTAAACAAACAGAACTTTGTTATTCCTCACTCATTTTTCCTGATTGAGGTGTCATATGAAAGGGCAGAAACTCAACTTTCTAGAAATGTGAATTTTTCTTCGAAATTCAGATACCGCCCGCCAAATGTCTTTTTGGTTTCCTTCCTTCAAATTGCTTTGAATCACTCATGCGTGAAATATGCATCATCTGAGTAGCATCAACTAAAAGAGGAGACTCTAAGCTTTCCAAATATGTATCATTCATTAATTATGGTTGTGATTAAGTTATGATAAAACATCGATACTTCTCGGTTTCGTTTTTTCTGGGACGCACTGTATAGTAAAAGGGTCGTTACCTTTCATATTTGACATAACATAGAAAGGTGATTTAACGAGGTGTCGTAATCTCAGATAGCCTTATTTCGCATTTTATTCTTCATTCCAGTTAATATTCAGGTTAATTATGGCAATATTCTTCTTTTTATTCTTCTCATTTTGTATTAGCTGGGATGAATATACCTTCATCACGCAGAGACTTACGTCACATTACCCCGATCGTGGATGTCCATCCAGTGACCCTCACTCAATTCCTAAAGTTCTTTATGTATACCTTTTGTTTTAAATCAACAGAGAATCTATATAAATAGAGAAAAGAAATATATTGACGGGATAATCCATGAAAGCTAATAATTAACTTCTAGTTAATGGTGTCCCTTAAAGTTTTATTGTTTGTTTTTTTTGTGTTGGTGTGGTTGTTTTGTGTGTGTTTTTTAATTTCTTTTAGCAAGATTCATTCCTTTATAGTTCAAATTTTGCCAAGATGTTTGAGTGATAACAGTTTTAGTTCAAATTTCTTTTTGATGTACCGGTAGTGGTATCTGTTACATGTCCACTCTAAACAAGGATTTAAACATATACATGCATCATTTATGTGTCAAAATAATCCTTAGAAAATAAAAAAAATTGAATGGTGTATCCGACCAAATCTTGAGGAAAAATAATCACTTCAATTCTTCCCTTTTAACCAAATAATTGGATTTTCAGACTAGATCCTACTTTGACATATAAAAGTTGCATAATACTGTCTAAAATTACGACCAATCTTTGTTTATATTATTATTGCATGAACATATGTATTTATAAAAAGCACTTCATGCATATACAGTCAAACCTGTTTACAGTGACCACCCAAGGGAAACACAAAAAGTGGTCTTTGAAGACAGGTGGTCTTTGTAGACAGTTTCCTTTAGTACATGTTTCAATGAGAGACCATTTTCAAGGGAAACAACAAATGTGGTCCTTGTAGATAGGTGGTCACTAAAGCAGGATTGACTGTACATTAAAACATCAGCCACTACAAAGCACAAACAAAACAGTAGATCAATTGGTACATGGAACAAGGTAATATATTTTGTGTTACAAATTACAAATGAAATGGTCAAAACAGCAAAAAATATAAATTCCTCCTGCACATCACATAAATAAAATATTTCAGAAAAAAATTGAGTACTTATAACATCTGTACATCATAAAGGCATTTCTTGTGTGTATATACATGAAGAGCTAGCAAATGTTTGAACATTCACTGCATTAATTGCAACCATTTACAATAGATACCACAGATGTAATGACATTTGTTCACTCTTTACATTTCATTGAAGAGAACACACCATAAATGGTGATCGCCAAGAGCAATATGAAACAAACTTCATCTTCTCTTTGAAGCTTTCGATTCAGCTTTCCTTTCAAATTGAAAGATTATGTTATAATCTGCTTAAATTTTGTTCTGATAAAAGTACTCCTACACAAGACTAGACTTTAACTACCTTATTGCTATTCTGCATAAATCTCTACAAAAAAAATGAAACTTAATCATAACAAATTACTGCTACCGTACTATCTGTCTTTCTAAGACAGCTCTATAATGACTTCATTAGGGCAGCCAGGCATCATCTTACAAAACCGCCATCAGCTACCAGTAAGTTCACTGAAATCTTTTTGAAAAACAAGTTTATTTATTGCATCTGTTTTGTAGGCATTTTGACAAAACTTGTACATCAAAAAGTTTCACAAGACAGTACCCTGCTTGGCAGCTTATTACATACATCATTCACATATTCATCCGAAGAGAAAAAGAAGGGCATAACTGTAGGAGTTAGAATCCTTCTTTTTATCTGAAGACGACCATACTGACAACAAAATTGAAAGTGCCTTTCCATTTTCACACTGTTAGTATACCTAACATATTGAAAGACGTTCTATACAATGATGAAACCTGTGAAAATGATGTTTCTTAAAAACTTGTACTGTACTGGAAATTCATTCACACAAACAGATTTGATCTTCTTTGTTCGTCTCTTTGAATTTGTCATAATATGAATCCATTCAGAAAGTAGTTACCTATTGACAAAAAAATGTCCTTAACTATGAAATGACAACTTTAATTGTTCTATAATGTGTTTACACTCCTATACAGGTGACAACAACTCATGTCATCGTTATGTAATAAGGCAACCGGCTGAGATTAGCACCTTAAACCATCAAAGTTATTGCACTTTCATACAGACATGAAAGATAGTTGATATAATAATTCATTGTGTATAAAGTAATGTATATTTATATTTCATTATATCTCTAGTGTATAACATGAATTCTGATATATAAAATCTGTTATTAAATGTCATACACAGTTACCGTACAACCATCTTCATATACCAGTACTATTTCGATTTTTCTACAAATATTTTCTTACAGCATATATGACCATCTTATCAAGCTAAAAGATATATATATATATATATCTATAATATACATTTTATTATTCTATTCACAGCCAGATATAACATGTTAATACAGTGTATATCATTTATTACATTACACTTCTACAAGTGGCATAGCGAGGGACCATTAGGGGGGGGGGGCAGAGGGGATTGTGTCGCAAGTAGCTATGCCACTGACTACTACACTATAAACAATCACCTATTTCATGTATGAAATTAACAGTCTGAAAAGTCTACAGATGTACAGCGGCCATCTTGAATCGTATTTCAAACATACAAATACAGCCAAGTTGAGAATATTTTTATAAAAAAAATGTTAAGATGCAGAAAGGTTTCAACAAAGAGTGTAATTCAACAAATTAGTATATATTGTTATTGTATCTTGACAATATAATAAGTGTTAAAAAATGTAAAAGCTAAACAAATTCTTTGAAAACAGAAAGTGAAAAATGTATATAATTAATTGCCTTTACTATCATTTCAGCAACTCTCTAAATTAAAGCCCTTTTCATTCAAATAATTTAAGAGTAAGGCAAATCTTATTGCAAGAAGTTGATAGCAAAACTGATAAAGGTGATTCTACATGTAACTACAAAAGATACAAATTAATTGGTTATAGTTAATATACAGTATTTCATCAATGTCATGGATTTTGTAAAAAAAATTGTCTTTCATGGTGTATGAAAGACCCACTTTTCTTTCTCTTTTTAAAGCTTTTTTTTTAAATATTATCTTATCTGTAAGATTGTAAGTTCTTGAGCAATTTTACCTTATTATTATTGAGCAAATCGGCTGCAACAAAGGATTTTTGTCAGATTGAACATTCACTTTATTATGGTAGAAAATATGTCACCTTCAAATACAGAAGACTCTAATTGTACCAACATGTACTGCTTATTTCAAGATTATACCAAAATGTAAATGTTGTTTTTTACAAAAGATTGTGTACAAAAGAAGCATACAAATACAATGCTTTTTCCCACGATACCAAAAATACCTTACTTCATATTATTGGGTAATTGCTTATGGTTGGGTGGTCGCGTTGAACGACCTTTTGTGAAAAGAAGATCACGCGACCTTACAAAGTGTTGGGTCAAATTGGACCAGACCATTTGTAGATGAGAGGGATTTATTTCACAAACATTATACACAGGACATTTCATGAATAAAGGGGCATGTTTTCACGAAAGGTTGGGTAACGTGGCCCAACGCAATGACCTGATGATTTGAAGCCCTACTTCATTTGTTGTGCAGAGACTTTTCTAATATAATGATTTGACATTTCATTTCATTCTGCTTCCGATTTGATACGACTAATGGAAGTCTAACTCACAAATGATAACCCTTGTACAAATCTTGTTTTCTTCTTTATAATTCTTTTTGCTAGAGTATGTTTCTTATTCGATTGTGCGACTCAAGCTATAAGCATTGATGTAAACTGAATAACACATACCGGTACAGAGTTCCTAATGATCATTTAATACACTTAGCTATACCTGTACTCTGTCTACTATAGTCAGGTCAAGCTAATTATATTGATTCACTCTTCTCTACAACCCTCTGTTCAATGGTGCATTGATAATGGTATTATCATCAGACAGAGACGCATTCATTAACAGAACTCCTCTCGGCTAGACATGCCATTCTCCACTCTAGGAATCATTATTTTCATGCGATTGTATCCTAGGTGAACATTTTTGTCACTATTGACGTCACAAAAGTGGCTTGATACCAAGGCAATGCCTTATTAAAAATCTTAAATTTCATTAGGTTTGGATTGTTGAAATCCACTTATGGCTATGAAGAAGCTCATATGCAGAATTATCAACAACAAAAAAGAAGCATTATGTTGCATTATGTTGCATTATGTCCGCAAAGATAAATTTTAGGGAATAAAAGCAATGATCATCGAAAAACAATGAATATTTCAATTCTTCCCAAATTAAATCCAATTATAATTTGTTTTGGTTCGCCCTGAAAACGACTGCATGCCTATGAAGATGATCTGAAGTTTTTTTGTTAAAGTATGACAGAATTAGCCAATCTTTTTTATCAAAATGCATGTACTGAAAATGAAAAATGAGAATGACCAAATTCAGAGCATTTGCATAGTGAGGACAACCTTGAAAATGCATCAACAACTTCCATCTACACATACGAGAGCTTCCATTTAAAAGGAATCAATCACTTACTGGTACAGACTAGCTTCCACGTTTCATTCAACAGTACCTCAACAATTGGTTTAGAAAACATAATTGCGTCCTTGCGAAAAAAATTGCTATGGAAATCAATGGATCTACAACTGATTGTTCAGGAGGTAGCCATCGGGGTGTGGTTAGAAACCAAGCAGATGGTTTCTTCAAATTTCAAGCATGTACGCAAAATAGTTCAAGGCAACTGGGGGCATCAGCAAAATTTGTTTGATGATCATAACAAGTTATCTATGACTGACATAAATATTATTTTGTTCTCACATCTGTTTCCACTTGATTTTCTGGAAAATTTGTTATAACCATCAAAATAGCATTCCCCACTGTGAAAAACTACACCGAATTCCATCTATTTCAAAAGACAAATGCAAAATATCATCAATTTTTCCTAATCCTACTTATTATCTGTACAGATAATTAAGAGAAAGGCACTTGTAAAACATAATATGATTTTAGACCACATTGCACCAAACAAAAGGAAATAGGTACATATCAGGTGAAATTTTATACACTATAAACATTTGTGAAAGGCCAAATTACCAGCATTTGCTAATGTACATTTTTACATACTTATTGTCTGCGAAGGGCCAAAAGGGCATTAACTCATATACTTCAACAAAGATTTGACACCCTTTTTGCTCTGAACAGGCGCTACATGTATGCAGGAGAGGAGAAAATAAATGCCATCACTCACAGTAAAAGCTGAAATACAGGATTCCAAAACTTCACATCATATCATAACAAACTGGATAGCTCAAAACACAAGTATACATCTTTATGATATCGTACATGGTACAAAAGAAAGAGAAAAATCTTATACTTTGCAAAAATATACACAAAAGCTCTTGAAAAACATGTATCCTTAAAAATTTTGCTTGGAATGTCAGAGTATGAAGACAACACACTAAAGATTCCCAGAGAAGAAAACCGAATTATACAGATAGAGGGCTACAGGCTTGCTGCAAAGATCCATTATACTAAAAGCCATTTGTTAAGCCCCCATGATTTGCATTCATGTTCAGTGCGACTCATATGACAATATTGGTGCCTGCCATTACCTCCTACAATGCAACTGTAAATAGACCTTGCCCATTTCTTACCCCTTTGAAAGCCGCAAATTACCCCTAGGTGATCAACAATCACTTTATCAATGAAAGTGAGATTCTACTAAGAATCTACAGTGTAGCACGTCTTGTAATGGCATTCATAATAACAGCCAGTACGCTATTCAAAATGTAGAGATGTTCAATGATCCTTTGAAGCAAAAATGTGGTGGTGCATAAAGCAAGACCATGCAGAAAGGGGAAAAATGAATAACTGGTGAAGTTATATATATGTATTTGTAATATAGAGGTAGAACTTTATGTATTTTACAATGACAAGAAGATCAATACCTCTGCCACCTTGATAAGGCTTCATTTAAAAAAAATGTCATTCGGATATATCAAATTACACTTTCTAAATTCAGTGATATCACTAAGCTCGGTCATGTTTCGGGTCAACTCGTTAAAGATTACATCAGGCCAATTTAATACAAACATGTAGTAGCATTTTGAGTACATTTCAGAATAATAGTACATGATATAAGGATAGTATCCTTGGATACAAGGTGATGCAAGAAAAAACAAGTAATGCCCAATGTGTTCATACATAACAAAAACAACCTAGTGATCTTTCAACCGCTATCTTCATTTCAGGAAAGAAAAAGAATGTATCGATAATACAAATAGAAATAGAGAATATAGGGTACACAAGGAAAATATACTTGACAGAAAAATCCCATCACTGCTTGAAACATTAACCCATCACAAAAGACATTTACGATACAAAACAAGAAAACCATACCAAATGTACACATTAACCAATTGTTAAAATGAAACATGTATCTACAAGAATGCAATTGTCAACCCAATTTTATACCAAAAACCATTCAAAGCCCAAATGAAACCTCAGAATATCTAGAAGGGTAGGAATAAAATGAATTCACCAACAGAGCAACATTTAGAGTGAGAACCTAACTTGAGAGTGCAATTCCTATGTAAACAAGGGAAACGCTCTCGGCGGTCTCGCCTGCATAACGCAATTCAGTATGATAAACCAGAACGTCAATGACGTACATTGTAGTGCTCATCCGCATCTCGCAACAACAAATATCGTGGTACACTTTTGAACTGGTCAAAAAATAAAAATGTGATGCCCTGGAAGGGACATAATTTCATTTCATTTGCATAAAGTACCATAAATAATCAATGGAGCAAAATCTCAAAATTCTGTGTAGAAGTTTAGTGTTCCAAATTTAGCTCTACCAGATAAGGCAAACCAAATCAAAATCGGTCAAGAAATGAGGGAGAAGAAGCAATTTTTGTTATTTTTGGAATAAATTTGCATAAATTACCATAATTAATTAATGGAGAACAATTTCAAAATTCTGTGTAGACCTTTAGTGTACCAAAGTTAGCTCTACGATATAAAGCAAACCAAATCAAAATCGGTCGAAATATGAAGGAGAAGAAGCATTTTTTGTGATTTTTAAATTATTTTTGGAATAAATTTGCATTATTATCATAATTAATCAATGGGAGTAAAATCTCAAAATTCTGTGTAGAAGTTTAGTGTTCCAAATTTAGCTCTACCAGATAAGGCAAACCAAATCAAAATCGGTCAAGAAATGAGGGAGAAGAAGCAATTTTTGTTATTTTTGGAAAAAATTTGCATAAATTACTATTATTAATTAATGGAGAACAATTTCAAAATTCGGTGTAGAAGTTTAGTGTACCAAAGTTAGCTCTACCAGATAAAGCAAACCAAATCAAAATCGGTCGAGAAATGAAGGAGAAGAAGCATTTTTTGTGATTTCAAATAAATTTGCATAAATTAGCATAGATAATGAATTTCACGATTCTGTGTACAAGTTTTAAATCCCCTTCCTAGCCCTATCATATGAAACAATCAGAATCAAAATCGGTTGAAAAATAACGAAGCATTTTGAAAATCTTGATGATGATGCCACAACATAGTCCAAGTCTGTTGACCTGAAATGACCTTTGACCTTGACTTTGTGATCTGAAATTCTACTCACATGATTGGGGATACTTGATTACCCTATAGTCCAAGTTTCATTGACTCAGAACTTATACTTTAAAAATTATATCAAAAATTCAAAAACTTAACCTTAGGTTAAGTTTTCGATGATGATGCTACAACATAGTCCAAGTCTGTTGACCTGAAATGACCTTTGACCTTGACTTTGTGATCTGAAATTCTACTCACATGATTGGGGATACTTGATTACCCTATAATCCAAGTTTCATTGACTAAGAACCTATACTTTAAAAATTATATCAAAAATTCAAAAACTTAACCTTAGGTTAAGTTTTTGATGTTGACGCCGTCGCCGCCGCCGCCGTCGCCGCCGCCGTCACCGGAAAAGCGGCGCCTATGTCTCGCTTTTTGCTACGCAGGCGAGACAATAAAAATTGGTTGTGAAATATTTTCTGATTTCTTTCCTTATATCCAAAGAATCTGAATCACATTTTTCAAGAAATGTTTGTAAGTAATACATCACCAAAAAAGAAAAGCAATGGTTTTCATTATTTCTATGAAAACATTATTAGAGTACCCGGTAATCAAATGAGAAACATAAACAAAAACAATTACAACAAACACAATAAAAACAAAAGCAGATGCACATTTTATGTTAAGCAAGAATCACAGCAGTCACCATTATAGCACACATTTATCAGGCTAATTCTTGTATACCAAAGTCACCATAATTAGTAATAACCCACATCACCAGAAACCATCTTATACATCTTATTGTGGTGATCTATTTCATGTCGTTGGTCAGCAATTTAGAGTTGTTCCACACCACAAGTAATCTATTTCAGATCGTATTATTAACCAGCATGAGTCCTTCACTGTTGTTCAATTCAGCATCTTGTTGACTCTATCAAGTCACTATGTTGATCTGAAGGAGTACTTTAGCATTGTCTAACAAAATATCTAGGTATTTCAGTTCCGTCTTGTTCATCAGCATCAGTCCTTTGCGGTTGTTCAATTCAGCATGTTGCTGACTCATCAATTCACCGAGTTGAATTGCATGAGAATCTTTGATATGCACACCAACCACTCTATACATTTCAGTTCATTTTGTTCATCAGCAAGGGCATATCATGTTGTGCAGCATCTTGACAACTCTTATCAATTCATTTTGTTGATCTTCATGAGTACTTCCTTGGCGTTTGAGACACTATCTTTTAAGTTTTAGTCGTTGATCTTCCAAAGTACTTTAATGATGAACAGCAGAGCATCAAGGGAACCCAGTTCCTCTTGTTGATCCGCTAGAGATTTCTGACGTTGTCCAATGCAGTATCAAGTCATCTGGTCAGTATGAGCACTTTGACATTGAAAACACGCGACTCATTCACGAGTTTGATCTCCAGGAGCAGGCTGAAGGTGTACACCGGAGTAGAATAGATTCTCAGGTCATCTTGTTGATCTGCATGAGCTCTTTGATGTTGTCATACTTCTGATGGAACTCCCCCAAAGATACCAATTTGCAGCTTGATATCTTGTTGTGCTTGAGGTCATTCAAGAGAGCCGACCTCTCAAGTACAGTCATGTAACGCTGCATGATGTTGCAGTCCTGCAGAGCATGGCAAAAGTTTTCAAAGGTCTCTTCTGGGAACATCCCGTTCTGCAACAGCCGAGGTGGTACAAAAGGCACTGCCGACCGCAGAACACCTGGCAGGCTGATATTCTTGTAAACAATGATGAAAGCACTGATGAAAGCCTTTTTTGTAGAAGAAGAATGCTCTACTGGTGTCTTTCGTATTATGCGAAAGGGACCACTGATGGTATCTATAAAGTCCAGAGACTGAGCTGCTTCTGGTGCAATTCTCAGCAAAGGGGAGTTACTGCTTCTCAAAGGAGCAGCATTATTTGAAGGACCCTGAACCGAAACTGTTGGTAGTACTGGTGCAGTAGTAATGCTTACGCTTCGTCTCTTGTCCTTGTGAAGAAGAAGTATGTTCCCTGGTTGGAAAGCTTGTGCCCCACTGACAGGTGTCAACTGTTGAAAGGTCTGTCCTGGGACAAACACTAGTTTAGGAAGAAGAACAATAGGGGACTTTTGAAGATGCTTCTGAATATCTTGTGCATTTGGAACACCAGAGAGAGTTGGTGATACTTGACCTGGAATAGTTTTGTCATATGTCACTTTCACCAGTTTGACCTTGTTATCATTATTTTCTTGTGCTTGGGCTTGCCAAATCGTTTGAGGATTAGCATGGTAGGTATTTCGTGCTGTAGGCCGTTTACTAGATGGAGCAATGGTCTGATCGTTCTTTACAGGGGTTATACTCAAAGAACCATCACTCATCATCCTTTGTAATTTGTCTTTTGGTGATGAGTCAGTACTGTTAAGGTTGAAGGTGGCAGGCTCACTGTATCGTCTTTCAACACAGGCATGTGACTGCCCATCTCTTGCACCCTCTCCCACATCAACCAAGTTTGGAATGTCTTTACCCATAAACTGTGGCCTTTGCGTACGTGGTGCTTGTGGTTGTTTGACAAACGCTGTTGCTGCTCTTCTGTTGTTTTGGAGTTGATGAAAATTTATCCTTGGACCTCCTTGAGCACCAGGATACATGCTAGCTTTTAGATTTGGTTGACCAGGGGAGGGTACAGGAGATAGCTTTGGGGGCAAGCTTGCTTCTGAAGAAATTATCATCCCATCAGTGACATCCCCAACACTTGTTTGTCCACCTTGTGCTTGTGAAATACCACTCTCTTTCATTGTTAATGCCTTCTGAGCTGCCATTTGAGCTCCCTTTTGTGCAGCTAGTCTGGCTGCTTCATGTGCTGCTTTCTGGGCTGCATCCCTTGCTGCTTTTTCATACGTCTGCCGAGAGGACCTGAAGGATTTGCGAACAGGAGAGCCTGCAGCGATAGATGTCTGTGGTGCACATGGCGTTGGGACAGGGACTGTTTCTTGTTCCATCTTACGTTCAGTTTCTTGAGAATCTGGTAAAGGCTTTGGGGACAAACAGCTTTCCACGATCACAAGCTTCTGTGAATCATCTATTTCATCATCTATTTCTTCATCTTCAGACAGCATATTCACTGGACTTATACTGTCAAGAGGTACAGCTTCACTTGTTTGCTCATCTGGCTCTACCTCAATGAGATCAGGTGATGCACTAACTGATGGAGTTTCTTCCTGTTTGCTTTCTGTAGTTGTAGATTCATCATTGCACTTCAGGGGTCGTTTTCCAATTTCTATCATCAGCTCTCGTTTAATTATCTTATCAAAGTGCTTGAAGATATCTCCTCCATGTTTGAAAGCATCTGATGATTGCTGCATAAGTTCACATAGAGCAGTCTCTAACGAATGGGATGAGCTGCTGCTAGAAAGCATATTCTTAACTGACTCATGCTCCAAAGAAAGTGGTAATCCAACTGGGCTATCCACTCTTGGTACATTTTCCAATGTTGTAACAGAGGATGGCTGGAAGTACTTCCCTGAATCTTCATCGCTACTTTCAACACCCTCTGGCTTGGCTTTTGCTGCATCCTCTCCCTCTAATTTTGTCTTTGATTCAGACCATAATCGTTTCAGAGCTCGCATCATTATGGTACCGAAGTACCCTTGCATTTGATTTTCAGGACTTTGAATGACCATTTCATTGGCATCATTGGCTGCTTCATCAGTTCCCTCCTTTTTTTCTCCATCACATGTTTCTCCCCTCTTCATTTTACTGTCAATTTCTTCTTCATCTTCCTCAATTTCATCTACATTGGGTTTCTTTTCTATTGTGACTTCATTCTCATCTAGCTGTACTTCTTCCATTTTCTCGATCTCGATGGAAGTTTCCTGTTGGTCTTTTTTCAAGGACAAGTCCAAAGGACTTTCATCTACAACAACCATGGTTGTAGCAGGTTGACCTTTCACAGAGTTTCCTGCCTTAGAAAGTATGTTCTCTTCAGGGACGTACTCTTTGTTTAGCTTGGACTCCTTGGAGTAATCAAGAGCTTGAGGATCACAGTGCAACACTTTAGGTTCTACAGGACAAACATCATCCACAGGCAAGCTCCTCTTTCGATTCATCAACCTTACAGGCCCTCTTGATACACTCCTCTTTTCTCCTTCATCACCTGATAGCTGTCTATTTCTATTTGAGGCTTCTGGTAATGAATTGCACAACACATCTGCTCTGTTTGTTTGATCCTTTGCGGACAAGTCCATTCCTACATTTACTATGGAGTTGTCCGACTGTTTCCTTTCTACCACTTTCTCCTTCTGACTTTGGTGTGGAATACTCAGAGATGCCATATCATCACATGGAAATGATGCTGCTCTTTTCATATTCATCACACAAGCTTCTCTGTTTTCAGGCCAAGGTGGTGACTCAATACCACTGTCCCATGAATCTTTACGACCATTATCACTGTCCAAGCTTCCTATTGATGGCACTCTGTTGACATTCAATGGTACTTCCTGGAGCTCTTGGTGTGCCTTTATCATGACCGATTTGGGTTTGGAAGGTTTCAGATTACTTCCCAACACATCCCCGGGTGAGATGCCTAGAACAGCTTCCTTTGAAGCAATCAAATGTGCTCCTGGTACTGCACCATTCGATTCCTGATTTGCTAAACTCCGGACCTCAACAATTCTGGGCATTGATTCATTGTCACATGATGAACCAGCAATGATGTGGCTTGATGAATCTCTGATGTGCTCCGTGACACCCTTATGAATGCTTTGAACAGCTGCTCTATGAAGCGATTTTTCCAGTACTTCCTTGAGTTGCATTTGTTCTTCCCTAATGGAAACTGCCATTTTTGACAATCTCCTGCTTTCTTTGCTGTCATTATCAGTACAGTTCACTTTGACTTCATTCTCTAATATTCTGTTCCTCAAAATTTGCCCTGGAAGACTGTGCATATGTCCAGGCATCGGGGCCCTAATATCCATGGTCTGTTCCTGCTTCACCTGTCCGATGTGCGATGTTACAGGCATTTGTGCAATGTTATCTCGCATCATACATGCAGCAAACTCTGGGCGATACTGCAGGGGAAAATTTGGCTGTTTTTGTGGTTGGTGTTGCACTTCAGAATGTATTAAGTTGGCAGCTTGCAGTTGTGCAGAAAAATCCCTTTGTCTTCTCTGGCTCTGGAATACTTCTTGGTGCGTGTACTGTACTGGCTGATGTGGCATCATAACTCCCGGACCTCTGGGTTGGTACTGTTGAGGCACACCAAATCTCTGGTTGAGATGAAAGTTCTGATAATTTCCTGGCCTAGCAACAAAATTGTTGGCTGTCGGGACACCCTCTTTGATGGCCTGTACAAGACGGGTTTGAGGAACGGTTTGAGGAACACGATGTTGCATGGGTCCATCAAGTCTCACCCGTGTCTCAGGGTGTGCATGAGGATAAGAGGCCATTTGGGGATGGGTTGGAGGGACAGCTGAGCCTAGAGGAACCCTGGCTTTTCTTGCTTGATACAACTCTTCCTGTTTTGGTAAGTACATTGGCTGTGCTTGCTGTACATATGTTTGCGTTTCTTCAAAGAACTTCTTTCTAAAAACTGCATTATTGTTAGAGAGAAGTTTTCTTTGTGTATCTAATGTTTGTATCTGTTGTTTCTTTTCCTCTACCATTTGTTGTGTCATGTAGGCGTCCAGAAGCTCATCTTTTCTATTTTTCTCTTGGTAATGCGCAGCATGCAGCATACGCAGTTCCTGATGAAGAATCTCATGGTCACTTGTCCCTTGGGCAGCACTGAATTGATGCGTTATAGGAGGATACTGGACAGGTGCAGCAGGTTGCACAGCAGGATTAGTAGCTGCTCTTTGATGCACATCCATGGACAGTTCTTGAAACCCGTTGGCTGGGATTGTCGCTTGCAAGGTCTGGAAGACATGCTGCTGCTGCTTCTGATGCAGTTCCAGCTGCTGTTGCTGCTTCCGCTGCTGCTTCTGATGCTGCTTCTGATGCAGTTCCAGCTGCTTCTGTTGCAGTTGTAGTTGCACAGCATGTTTTCCACTGCTCCCGAAAGGCACTGTTCTTTGTTGATGGTACTGTTCTTGGTTGGATGGAATGACTCTTGGCGATACCAAACGTTGCTGTAAAGGCACTTGAGGTACAAATGCAGGTCTGAAGGCACTAGTTGCTGAGTGTGGTAGGTTGGGTAGATGACCTTGGACGATGGCTAGACCCTGGGTTCGGACATCGTACATCTGGTGGCCAACTTGTGACCTTGGGTAAGGCATCCTGTACGTCTGGTCAGTGGCCATGTCTTCCTGCTGCCACTTTCAATGAGAAGGGACTCGGTCACTGTTCACTTGAGCTACTCTCTTTCAAAGTTGTCACATAGCCAGGGACGTTGGTCATTGTGATGTCAGAGGTCATTCAATCTGTGAAGAAGAAAAAAAGACAAACTGTTTTAAAATTACTAATCAAAATATTTCTAAAAATAATTCAACACATTACTCATCAAATCTAATAAAATTCACTTGATTATATTACTATATGCTATAGCAGAGATACGATGACGCAAAAAACAGACTGAGTATCCTAAAATATCAGATTTTCACAAAAACTTGACACTACTACTGGCCTGTTGGCCCTAGGCCAGTAAAATTTCAGAAAAAATGTTTTACTTGTAAGTAAATTTTAAGTAAAATGTTTGCCTTTTCATAAAAAGTTAATGTGAAAATTGTAAAGCAAAGTTTTTGTTGGAGTTGCAGAGGTTTACTTGTACATGTTTCTAGTATGCGATTCCACAGTTATTATGGGTTTAAAAATATCAAAAAATGAATCATATTTTAAAGGTAAAGATCAGTATTGGAAACGCCCCAATTTCAAAAAATGAAATGGAAGCTCTTATTATCAATCATGTGAAAGAGTATGTTTTGACTAATACATGATGATAACATTTTGCCGGGAAACCATCTACTTATTGATATATTTGGTAAATTAGTTTATCTATTGGTGTGTGAGAGATAAACGCACATGTCGCACATGTGTGCGTAGTCCCATATACATCTTTCTGTGTACAGTGCTTGTAACTCTACGAAGACTGGGCCAAATTTCTTATAATTTTAATGATTCCAGAACCTTGAAGTACACACCAATACTTATATGCTAGATGATCAACCTTTTCTGATCGATTCCACAACGTTTCTTTAACAATGCAATCGCAAGACCATAACTGGTCTTTATCTTTAAGGGGTGATATCGTATTATTGTATTTCACACTTATTATTGTACTAAATATGATTTAATCGTACTGGTTGGCATCTCTATATTAAGTATAGTCATACTAACAACTATAAAGTAACTGACTGCTCCCAATCTTCGAAGACAGTTTTTTCCTTAATAATATCAGAAGAGGTTTAATGCTCTGCCACATAATTTCTTCAAAAAATCCCAACATATTTTCCCACTTATATAATTTGACACAAATTTAACTCCCTTCTCACTTTAAGCAGAGGACATCTTTTTTTAACACATTACGGTATTAATTCAATGTCCTGTTTATAATGTCTACATGCAAACTCGGAAATGCACTTTTGTTAACACCTTAAAAGGAAGATATAAAGAACAATTATAAGGACAAAACTATTATTTGTATGAAGTCCAGCATATTCTTTACGAGTTGTCTCAATCAAACAGAGGAAAACAGCATATACAATACAGTAAATGAAATGAGAGCGGATACTTGTTGCAATTATTCTAGATTGTACTCAGAGTAAGTATCGAATCTTTATTAGTAGCCAAGACAACGGCAGGTGTAAAGGGTAAACACAGAAAAAGAGATGAATAATATGTCACGTAGGAGATTATTAAAAAATGTGGTGTATTGCACTATATGAAGGTTTACAAGGCTAGTTTATTGTCCAGGAGAGAAGGATAGGAGGAGAGAACATTTTACCTCTTCCCTTAATAGAAAGCTTTGCAAATTGTGGTAACGAAAGACACGTCCGGAACACAAAAGGCTTAATAGTATGTGAATAAAAGTTTTCATTTGACATACAGTGGATGTGAATTTTGCTCCATATGTTAAAGGGGTTCCATATCGCTATACTATATTCAAGATATCAGCTGTAAGTAGTGCTTCTTTAAAGATAAAGTTGAGTTCTGCATGGTCATGTGATTGCATTGTGAAAGAAACGGTGTTGAATCTATCAGGAAAGGTTGATCAATAAATCAAATCAAATCTAGTATATAAGTATTCGTGTGTATATATTGCAAGGTTCTGGAATCATCAAAATGATAAGAAATTTGGCCAAATCTTGGCAAAGTTACAAGCACTGTACACAGAATGATGTATATGGGACTACACAAGCACATGGCAAAAAAAACCTCCCCCCCCCCCCCCCCCGATTTTTATGATGTGTTATGTCATATTTAGAATATGAAGGCATTTGAAGAGCCATGCTTTTCAGGGAACATGTTTAATCTGATGTTCTTCCACCCTTGCATAATAACAATGATAACGCTCACAAATTATTGTTTACCTCTTCCCAGAACTAAACTTTCTCTTTAAAGAGATTGCAAGTTTGAACACAATCTCCATAAAGCATTGTTAGTTGACTACCGGTAGTCAATGCAGAAGTTTGCGCTCACATAGAAAATGGCACGTTTGGAAATCAAGTCCAACTTGGTTTCCATGGGCAGAGTTTTCTGTTTTTCTTTATTTTCTTCATACTCTTTAATTGTTAACCACTAGAATGTTAGGTTAAAAAAAATTGTGGGGTTGATTTTACACATTTTAACTGTACTCATATTAATTTCTGATGTGATTGGTACACCTTAAAGCTAATCTTGAGCTCTGGTACAGGAATCGTATTTTGAGAGGAAATTGCTATGATTGATTCTGGATTGTTTATCCTGCAGTAGATTGGTTGTTTGAATCAGTGAAATAAAAACAAATGCACAAAAACCTACTGGGCACCATCTTCAACAAAAACCACAACTCCCATTTGCACATAGTGACATGGTGTCAGGCCTACTGTTTAAACCTTGATTTCCTTATCTTTCTATGCTCATTTCTCAGCCACCATACTTATTCTACCAATATTGTTCGGCACATGTCATTTGTTTGTGCAAGTTTTGTTGGATTCTGTGAGAATTTATTTTCTATATTTACCAGAACTCAAGTTTATCTTTAACGGTTTTGTTTGTCTTTGGAGCACACTTAGTCAAGCATTTAAAAGTTTATTTCTGTTTGTTTCCATATTGACATGAATATACTACCAGATGGTAGCTTCTATGTACTCTAAAAATATGTATACCATTTGGTTAAGTATTGCCAAGTGGAAACAGATTGCTAAAATCATGAATGTGATGTCAATGTTCAATGTGTTTACAATACATGTATATAAAATACACATTGAAAACAACTACCATACGTTTTTAATACTCTGCATGTTTTCCATGACTCATAATAAGAGGATGCGAAGAGGACACTATACCATCTCATGATTGATTTCCTACGTTTAGTTCTCATTGTAGGTCAATGCATTACCCCTGTCTGAAGCACATGCACCATCGGTTTATAATGTGTTTACAAAACAACTGTATATTCAGTATTTATATTCATCCTCATATTTGATGGACTATGCTTCAGAATGTAGGACGACATGAACCTTATGACATCATTCATTATCAGTATGAAAGATATTGATATGTTCATCAGTATTTAACTTGCTTATTCAAATGCTACAATATATCCAGGCAACGTTTATTATTTAACAAGGAATTCAATCTTTGTAACTATGTTTAAATATGCTTTGAAAATATGCATAACAATTTTTGTATCTCAAGTATATATTGAGCAAATTAGATCATCTTTACTTTGTTTATGAGCTTCCAAAACTATATGCAGCTATTTTTAAAAAGTAAAAATGTCTACAAAATAATTATTATATTTCAGATGATTTAAAGCCTATCTGCACTGGTCTGGCCAGGATGGATTAAACCTCCCTGCATGGTCACTGACAGGAGGTTATCAAATCAGCTCTCAATTAACATTAAAAAAGGGGACCGCTTAGGCATTGTTTGCTATATAGAGGGCGCAAGTAGCTGTAAGTAGTGCAGTGGGGCATAAAAACAGATTACCATCTTTACATGTAATACGATATTATATGCATAAGTATTTAATTAAAAAGTCCACATTTGTTACGAGGATACCAAAGAATATGTAAACATGTACATGTATATACCGGTACCTATTTTCTTTTGTGTTACGTTTACTGTTATGAGATTATATTCATGATTGTAATTACATTTTGTTGTTACCAAACAGGGCCTAATGGAAGACCACCAGTAGATTATAGTTAACACACACGTACGCACTCGGATAGAATAGAGTTTGCACAGAACCAAAGTCTGACTTGGGTTCTGTGCAAGCCCTATACTAGCCTATCCGGTATGCATCGGGCTTTATGGCAAATATACTGATCGCGTTATGGAGACTGACATCGGCGCGGGCGTCAGCCCGAGCGCCTATCTCTCTCTCTCTCTATCATCGCCTATCATCGCCTATCATCACTGGTAAACTCATCATTATTCATATTATGTGTATCGTATGTGTGACGAGCATATTATCATGCATGATTCATAAGACTAGCCTTATTTGGTAATCGATCACTTTGATTCGACCAATCAAATATCATCTCCAGTTTCCTCATCGCTCATTGGCCTATTTTGGTCCATGCTACATAAATATATAAACGAGCTTTACATGGGATTCGTAGATTTTCTACGAACGAAACAATGAACATGAAAGAAAATAAAACTTTTCGCATGCACTAGTGATGATAGGCGCTAGGGCTGAAACCCGCGTCGATGTCAGTATCCATAATGCGATTTGTATACTTGTAAAGCCTGACGCATATGCTAGCCCTATACAGGTTTATTTCTTCATTTATTTCTCCATTTATGGATTTTTCTGCCTGGTTGCTTCTCTGCAAGCAGTTGTCTGCTGAAAACCAGACAGGCATTGAATAGTACCTTAATGCAGATTTCTGGCTCTCGGCATATGATCAATTAAGAAGCCAAAATACATCTATACATAAATGTACATCGTGTCTAGTGTATTACACTTTTACACATACCATACCACATTTATGATAATAATCATTATTATACCGGTGTCTTATAATATATACGGTAGCCCTTTAACCATTAACTGACCAAACCATATTACAGTTCATTATCTCTGGTATTTACAAATCTTGGCCCAAGACATGAGTGTTTCAATTACCGTAATTAGGGACTTTTCGATTCGCACGTTTATAAGTGGACTGCGACGTACGCGGTCATTTTTAAGCAGGGTTGACGAGGCACACTGACAGTTGTTCGTAACCTTTTCGATTTTACACAACTACGACGCTCGCTTGGTGAGCGCGAAATTCGATCGAATAGCTAAAGATCCAACTCCAAATTCGTTGCATGAGACTGTTCTCAAATATTATGCTGCAATAGATTAGCGATGCATAAATAAAATGTGCTCATTTAATGAATTATTCTGCTTAGTGAGCGCGAAATTCGATCGAGAAGCTAAAGATACAACACACCAAATTCGACGCATGGGACTGATCTCGAAAAATATGCTGCAACAAATTGGCGATGCATAAATAAAAGTGTTCATTTTATGAATTATTCTGCAACAATTTTGATTTAAGGGCGATTACAGACACGAAAATGTGTTAATATAAGAGAATTCACGCTTCCACCACTCTCCGGTTCTAGAATTAGGTCAATTGGGTCCATTTTGTGACTTCAATGTGATGTTTCGTGCCTACAAAAGATTGCTTACGAACATGTATCGTCACAGTTTGAGAACGACGGCAAAACAAGGGCGAACGCGTTCGAAAATTCTGCTACGAACGATGAGCTCGTCGATGCGCATGCGCACTGCTTCAAAAGTGACCGCATACGTCGCAGTCCACTAGTGAACGGGCAAATCGAAAAGTCCCTATTAAGGGTGTATAAACTGCACCTTTTTGCCGCCGAAAAAAAATCCAAGTTTATACATGGTACAAAAAAAAAAAAAAAAAAAAAAAAAAAAAAAAATTAAAGTTTCGATTTGTGCCCCTCTATCTGGTGCTATGCCTGGCAATGTCTCCCAGCTCGGTAATCGGTGTGTTGACTCACCACTCAGAAACTAGAACAACACTAAAATTTGTCTGTCATCTTGGTTTGAAAGTAATCTTTCTGGTAGATCTCAATATGTAGTTTATAATAATAATTCCTCCAATTTTTCTTCTATTACATGGTGTACCACAAGGTTCTATCCTAGGTCCCTACTGTTTTTTAATTTACATTACCGTAATGATCTTACTCAAAATGATCTTTTTTTTTTTTTTTTTAAGGGTGAAAAAGAGGGGTGCGGTTAATACACGAGGGCGGTTTATACAATGTTAATTACGGTATACTTTTGCTAAAAGACATATACATGTCTGTTCTCTATATCGTATGTCTCTAATAGATATAAATCAGGTTTTATATCCTATGTAAGAGATTTCCCATGCAGGGAATCATTGAAAATAGCTAACGCCATATAATATATTTCTACCATGAAAAAATAGATACGTGTGATGTCAAAAGGGATATATCGTGGATATACCCCTTGACGTCACACACCAGGCACAAACAAAAGCCCACTGATGCGTATTGGACTACAATGCGCTGCTGTAACTGGGTAAGGTGAAGGTTGTTAATTGAGGGTAACCCAGAGCTGCCAACCTTGTGCGACCCCCAAAAAAATGATGGCAAAAAAAAAAAGGAATTTCAAGCACAAAAAAGGAAATCATTAAAAAAAAACGCACAACAAACTTCCAATTCAGAAATGTCCATTCCTCATGCTGTTTTTTTTCTCCATATTAGGACCTACGGGTATAGTTTATTTACAAGTAGGTATTTTTTTTTTTTTTTTTTGTATTATCAGCGTTTCATTCTGTTTGAGAATATTTTTCTCTTCAAGTATGTTTTAACTATAGTTTTCTATTGAATTTGTGATCAAAATATAACATTTTAGGGCATAACAAATAAAAACAAATATTAACAAGGGAAACGCTCTCGGCGGTCTCACCTGCATTACGCAATCCGATATGACGAAAAATTGAGGTTGGTACATTATTTATAGGCAGGGTGGCCCATTAGCAGGCCTCCTAAAATTGAAATCGTCTGTACATAATCAACATTTTGAAGTGAACATTTACAAAGAATCATCCGAAAAATTATTTACTATTATTTCTACCAAGATTGATAACTTTCATGAAATATGAACAAATAACAGAAATTGATTTATTAAATCTCATATCAAGAAGTGAAGAAAAAAATCCAGTCTACTGACCTAAGATGACCTTAGACTTTGACTTTGTGATCTGGAATTTGTGTCATGTGGTTTAAGATACTTGGTAACTCTTGGGTACAAGTTTCATGGAATTTGAACCATCAATTTTGAAAATATGCTAACAAATTCAAAATCTCGATGTTGATGCCACAACAAAGTCTAAGTTTGTTGACCTAAAATGACCTTTGACCTTAACTTAGTGACCTGAAATACTACTCACATGATTGGAGATATACTTGATAACCCTATAGTCCAAGTTTCATTGACTAAGAACTTAAACTTTCAAAATTATATCAAAAACTTAACCTTAGGTTAAGTTTTTGATGATGATGCCACAACATAATCCAAGTCTGTTGACCTGAATGTCCTAAAATGACCTTTGACCTTGACTTTGTGACATGAAATTCTACGCACATAATTGGGGATACTTGATAACCCTATAGTCTAAGTTTCATTGACTAAGAACTTAAAATTTCAAAATTATATCAAAAATTCAAAAACTTAACCTTAGGTTAAGTTTTTGATGTTGACGCCGCCGTCGCCGCCGTCACCAGAAAAGCGGCGCCTGTGTCTTGCTTTTTAACTACGCAGACGAGACAAAAATGATTTTAAAAACATATTATATGAAGAAAAAACATACTAACGTAATTTGGAGGGAAAAATGAAATAATTGGCAAACTTGGCAACCCACAAATTCTGGAAATTTTCTTATTATCATTTCATGTCTTTTTGGTTTGGATAAAACTGGTGATTTTATGATATTTTCAGCTTTATAAATAGTTTAACCCTTTAGTTTTTTAAAGCTATTTTCCATTAAGGAGTTTAAATCAAATATACCATGCAGTGTGCACTCACTTCAAGTCACCGGTGTTAATCATGGATGTTCTTCGGCGACAAGCATATTTACCATTTTCTTCAAGGCTGTATGTTTCCCTCAGATAATAGTACTATACCAGTCGCCTCGGAGCATTTATAATTTCACCCAAAGCCTCTTATACTGTTTTCACACTGGCAAAATTTTGCTTAACCCCTGACTATAGGTGGGGTAAAAGGGGGGGTCTTAACCCCACCTATAGTCCGGGGTTAACCTTATTCCACTTTCTGTTCAGACAAGTAAGTGGGCTAGCCCCACCTATAGTGCGGGGTTAGCTGGCCCTGCAAAATAGCAGGGCTAACCCCGCAATTGTGGTGGTAACTCTGCAATTGCGGTGCCAAGCAAATGAATGAGAGCAGAAACGAAAAATGGTCCGGTACTACGCAATGGAACGAATTAATTAATATTCACACTATACAGCTACATGTAGTATGGGGCAAAGGAATTGCAGTGAAAACAGCATGTGTTATTCCCGGATAGGGGCTTAGTACAGGACTAAAAAAACGTGTGTTAAAATAAAAAAAAGTTAGTCCGGGGTTAAGGATAGTACGGGGCTAAGCTAAGTACAGGGTTAAGTATAACAAGTATGAAAAGAGTATCAGGGCAACCGCAAGTTAGATCCTATGCTTTGTCCCTTTCGGAGCTAAAAGTCAGCATTCGTTATTCCCCTACACTACAGGATAAACAGGTCTGTATATTGATATATTCAATCGGAATTACACAATAACAGCACGCAGTGAAATGGAACATGAAGAAGAAAAAAATATTTCTAACCACAATGATTCACCCTTTGTTTTTCTAGTTTTGCACAGAGAGAGGGAGAGGGAGGGAGGGAGAGAGAGAGAGGGGGAGAAAGAGAGAGAGAGAGATGCAAAATGTGACCTTACAAAGAAAGCACTCAAGTGGAGCGTTTCATATTGCATTGCCAGTAACTGTATAATTATGACAAACAATAAACTCAGACTCTCAAAGGATGCATCAAATAAAACGTGACTGTCTCATAAATTAAAAAATTCCTTTAATGAATTGGACAATTATTTGGCCAATATTTGCAAAAAGCCACCTACCGGGTAACTAAAAGATCAGTTTAACCCCCTCCTTCCCGAGGGCTTTTATTTTAATAGTCCATCGACTTATGTAAAAATGTATCTCTATTGAATTCACTACTCATCCGCACTTCATTAAAAAATCTATTTCATTTCTTAAGCCTAGTCTGCTGGATAAATTAGATGTTTTTACAGGGAATTCAAGAGCTGACACTTGGGACTTTAACCAAAAGTTAATTCAGGTTTAACCTAGTTGGGCTCCTCCCAGGTATGGAACATGAGTATAATCTTTAATACAACAGCAGTGGTCATACGGGACATGACCTATAAGACCAAAAGACATGGAAAGGTTGCTGCAGAAAATTATGAAATCTCTTTCATCATCGCAAGGTGACTCTTCTTCTTGGTATCTTATGTAAATGATCATCCCCAAAGTTCCTTCAAAATAACAAACACCTGATACAGGTATGGAACATGGAAATATGTAGTCCAGATTTTGTCTATTTTTTTTTACATATATTTGTTATTTTTCAATCATTTATGTCCTCCTCCCTTCCACAAAAATACAACCGTCAAAAGATAAGGATGAACGGTAAGGACTGTCTCTGTTCTAGCCTTGAGGGTGTGTGCGACAAGAAAACAGTCCAGGCAGTAGACTAGGAAATATGAAAAAAAGGATGAGTTCCCATCAACAGAACTTCCATATCAAACGATTACAATCATCGCAATTGTTTTTAAAAACAAGTGACATCTGCAGCTTCTCATTATATCATTACTCAATCTGAAGAAAATATCCCACCAATGAGACCATGATCGGCATGATGCAATCCATGTTTTGTATCACTACAGCGTGTCACCTGACGATCAAGGACCAATCAGAGCAGCACAGGTCGATTGACGTGGCAATACCAGCAAGAATACCTTGTATTTCAGTGTAAGAGTTTGAATTACTGTGGGTAGTGACATATCTTAGCTTCAACTGTGCACCAGTTCCTGTCTTTTGAATGTACACTTGACAAAAGAAATGTTAGAATGTGCCAGGGAGTGTCTTTGTATGATGCTCATCATGTGTGACATTCATTTTGTGAATACATTAAAGAGATCCGGTAACTTTGTCTCAGATTCTGAAGAAAAAAATCTGAATTTAGCTCATGCTGCAATGATAATTATAAACCTTCAGGTCAGTCAGGAACCCCATGACTTTTACAAGCCGATCGCCTGTCTGATTATCAAGATATTTATGATTGGAATTACAAATTTTGAAAACCGTTTGCCAAACGGTTTTCATAGCACTAGAGTCTATTGGGGGAAACAAGTATGGTAAAACAGGTCACTCAAAGATTTTTACTTTTTTGAGGCACTTCTTGATCACTTTGAAGCGCAGTTTTTTTAGGGCTTCAATGTTACACCATATCACAGACACTGATAACACGTAGGGCCGTGTATCTCAGATTTAAAATTGTTAAACGATCCCTTTAATGTGCAGTTTCATGTAAGGCTTGTAAGCCATAAAAAATGTATTCCTAGTGTCTCGTTTCCACCCACTGTCTCCTCTTATCCCTGCCTGCCTCCATTATTTGGTTGTTTGTTGTTTTCAAAAAGTAGCTTTTAAAAGTCTAGTCAACAGGAATTCCCTGTTTTTCCCTTCATTTCATTTATTTATTTAACTTGCTCAGCCAAAACGACTGATGTTTAGACTTTAGAAAGTCATTAAACTGAACAAATATATACAAATTTTAAGGCCAACAAAAGCCAGTGAAAAAAAAAAAACAAACAAACAAACAACAAAGGAAAACATATTAGGAAAGGGTAACATATCAAAATAAGAAAAAAAAAGAAAAAGAAATTGAAAGAAAATCATGATAATGTGCAGAAAAATAAAATTAACAATAATAAATCAGAAGTAAATATTTAACAGAGAATGTTATGGTAAACCAAGAGTCTATTGACTCTCCTCCCAGTGGTCAGCCCCATCTATATCTTGAAAACAACTTTTTCTATCACTTTTGTCAGTACTGGACTAACCGATAATTGGTCCGTAATTGCTTTTCCCTGGGAGTTTAAAAACACATGACATTTTCAATCGAAGTGGCAATTCCTTGAGTCAAAGACTTATTGATTTTGAGACACAGTAGTTTGGCAATATATGGTGCACTGCAATCATCTTTATAAACAATGATGAGATCTCATCCGGACCTGTTGCTGTTTTTTGTCAGAAATTTCTTTTAATTCCTTTAAAACATCAGCAAAATAGAATATGCCAGCGTAAACATCAGAACAATAATTCTTATAAATCATATTTGGAGAAGGAGAAGTACTAGTTGGGATTGTATATTTTACCAACTGAAACAAAATAGTTGGCATTGAATTTGCTGGGAATTGTTCAGATCAATAAACAAGAGTTATTTGTTAATACACAAGTTGGTTCCATTATAATTTGCTCACATCTGATATGAAATACCTCAGAGAGCTGTTTCGCCTACTACTGTACTTGCTGTATACTTTGTTTGCTTCATATTACACAGAATGATCAAATCTGTTCTAGTTCCATTGATCATTTCAAGGTTGTCTTCAAATTTAGTAAACAAGTCAGAATTTGATGAGGGTGGTCTGTACCAAGTTACAACATGATACATTTTTTTGCTTTTCATCATGTACATGTACTTCTATCGCAATAATTATTCCTAGGTCTGTTGGCATGAATTCAGGTTAAACTGCATGTAAATAATTAAAGGGATAGTTGAGTTCTGTTTTCAGACCACAAATGCCTTCAAAGTGCATGGTTATTGCTCTTATTCTTATCTATGACATTTATAGTGCCCTTTTAGAACCTAAAATTGCTATGAAGGTAATTTAGACCCCAAAATGTGTGAAATTTAGCCCATACGATCATACCAATTCAGCTCCACTTTTAAAAAAACATGGTGACCGTTAATTAATTATTTAATTAAAAATATCAATAAATGAGCCGGCTAATTGTGGGTAATATAAGCAACACAAAAATGCCAACAAAAAAACCAACATCGGCAGTGGCTGAAATACGACGTAAAAGGCATTATTTCATTATTTTCAACGGTTTTTTCAAATTTGTCAATATATCTAATATTTGTGGTGGTATACACAAGTATTAGAAATTGTTATATTTCAGCCGTCTCTGAACCGATTTTGATCAAACAAAGATGATTTTGTCATTTAAATATTATGTTCTTTCAAATTTGACACTCAGTTTTTCATTATCTCACAAAAAAATTATTTTGTGTAGCGCCCTCTGCAACAGAACTCAACTATCCCTTTAAGTACTTCCTGCACATTGGTGGCCACTCCTCCACCTGATCAGTGTCAATCTCAACATTCACAGGTGTACCCACTTCTGCAATTTCTTTATCACATCTGGATTAATCTTAATAATCAATATGAAATTAACAATAGTGTTTTCAATTCATCAAGGTTCATGCATTTCAGTCAAGAAGCGATATTCCAGTGAACAGTCTTGAGACCTTTAAAGGTACTATGTCCCATTTTGCAGGCCAAACAAATGAAAAGATTAAATTCCAACAGCATTTGAAAGTAAATACTAATTTAGAACTTCCCTAAATAGGGGGGGGGGGGGGGGCTTAAAATGCCTTTAAGTGGGGAAATAACGACTATTAGTTGTCAAATCGACTAAAGAGTTATAGAGCCAGTAAGTAATAGTCTGATTTTCAGACCATTGTACCAAATGGTCGTACGTTTTATGCTGCGCAAAGATTCAATCAGTTTAATTTTGGCCATTACAAGAAGTGGGTTATTGATGTAGACAATGCTTATGTACCCTTTACAGTTCATTTGATGTATGTTACTACCAAAGAAGAAAAAAGCCAATTTTTCACCCAACAGTGTCCGACAGTGCAGTCTATAGCAAGTAAACGAGTTTCCTTCATAATATGAATATTAGGATACTGCTAACGTTTAAATTTCACAGATTAGCAAGTGTGCGCTTGTAAAAAAGACGCCTGGCTGGAATGCTCCCCAGGGAGTGGAGAATGTGCATACATTGTGTGCGGGTAAGCCTGAATCCTATGACCGGGGTAATAATATACATGTATATATCTGTAAAGCGCTTTGAGAGGGCCTTCGGTCCTGAAAAGCGCTATATAAGAACTAGCTATTATTATTATTATTATTATAATTCCTGCAAAGTTCTACAGAATTTGATGTTCGCTGCAAAAGAGACATAGTACCTTTAATGGATGCATAGGATGCCAATGCTCAACATCACATGTCTCTTGCGTTTCAGTTGCTTGTTTCATTGAATTCGCTCTGTGTCTCGTTAAACCAAACGAATAGGGGTACATAAAAAGTTGACAAAAGTGCCATTGTCCTTACCCTATATTATCATTACCCTTTATTGTTGTTACTCTATATTTTTGTTACCCTAGTATATTGTTGTTACCCTAGTATATTGTCGTTACCCTGTATTGTTGTAAGCTATATCCAGGCACTGACAGAATTAGAGCAAATCATTGAATCTCAAACCAATGAGAGAGCATTAAAAGAACATGAGTAGACTCCTCATGTGCAATTGTCATGGCATATGTAATGTTCGCTGTTTACCACAGCATGATTTCTTTTAACTGATCAATGAACGCAGTTAATGATGCTTGCTGTGCAATGGGCATTATTAGAAATGTATAATACGGTAGCTGCATTTACACTGCTACCAAAAATCATTGATTTTTGTCACATTCTGGTGTTTCGCCCGTAGTTAAACACAACAAAAATTTGAAATCGAAAAATCCACCTCTGCAT
Source organism: Strongylocentrotus droebachiensis (assembly GCA_035222895.1). Lineage (NCBI taxonomy): Eukaryota > Metazoa > Echinodermata > Echinoidea > Camarodonta > Strongylocentrotidae > Strongylocentrotus > Strongylocentrotus droebachiensis. The sequence continues at coordinate 189,105 of JAVYIG010002843.1, read as the reverse complement.
GTTTTGTTTTTTAAATGCCTGCCAAACTTTCACCGATTTTTGCAGTGTAAATGCAAACTTCAGTAAGATACCCATTTTCCCGCTAACGACTACAGTGTATCTCCTCGCTTCTGTGCTAACATATGCAGAGCACTAAATGAGTGGCACATTCACACTTCTCACTAAAAATTTAATATGAGTAAACTTCAACTTTTTTTTAAAGGGTTTTTCCAGTAATGTAAATGGTTGTAAAAAAAAACTCTATGATTTTTTTTTAAATGGTGTTTGGGATGTGTAAATGGGCCAAATACGTAAACAGTCTATCAAAAGCATCATGGGCTACTAAGCTCATCAATCTTTACGAATTGAGCCCATCCCCGAAAGTAGTTCAACTGCACTGTTCATTTTTCATGTTTGATGGGCATCAGCAATTCATAATACATTTATACGAGCAGACTGTAGAAAGCATCACGGGCCACTAAGCTCATCTACTCTATGAATTGATCCATTCCCATCAGGAGTTCAACCACAAGGTTCAATTTTTTTCTATCACGAATCTACACTTTGCCCATCTCATTGGCCTTGAAGATTTTGTGTGCCATTTCCAACTCTTCCTATTTGTGCTGTAATATAGGAATGTGCCCAACAGAAAAGTGGCCTTACCCTAAAAATATTGAAATTTAATTTAAGGCCTGCCCCGGTCATCGGATTCTGGCTTGCCTGCACACAATGTATGCATTTTCTCTACTCCCTGGGGAGCATTCAAGCAAGAGCTACTAGGCTCAAATTGCTAAGCATACTACATTGGCTTTCGCATCCTACCGGGTACCCATTTAACACCTGGGGTGAGAGTGGCAAATGTAGATCAATGTCTTGCCAAAGGACATTAGTGCCGCTGCGGGACTCGAACCTCGTACCTTGCAATAGGCAATAACAATGATTTTTCATATATTGTTGCTCTTTTCAGATGCAATTTGGCTTTGGTCTAGGGTGCAATCTATTCCCAAACTGCAGAATTTGAATTGTTGTTCTTTTTTCTTTGGTTCAACATACTATAAAATACATGTATGTACACACCTGATATTCTTGATTTGTAGGCAAATAAACACAGGTTAGATACTATAATTGTGTAATAATGCTCATTCCAGCCATCGCTATAAAAAAAGGGATTTCCTTTAGCCTACTACTGGAAAATATTGTTACTCATTAGATGCATTTACACTGCGTGCACAAACACGACGAAAAACCAATATAAAAAAATCCACCTCACGAGTGTGTTTATTTTTAAATGCCTGTCAAAATTTCCCGGATTTTTGCAGTTTAAATCGAAACTTTGTTGCGATGCTGGTTTTTCGTCACATGACTGTGCTTGCTTCTATGCGATCGCACGCAGAATAGCAATGGGTCCAGCATGTGCACTACTCACCCCAAAATCAGTATGAGCAAACACTAACATTTTTAATGGGTTTTGCAGTATTGTAAAAAAATTAAATGGCAGTCTAAAAAGTTTGATGATTTTTCAAAATGTTTTTTGGGATGTGCAAATTGGCCTACCCGTATTGAAAATCCTTTCCTTTTTGCCCAAAATTGAGGGTTTTGGACATGGCTTTGAAGTAATGGAAGAAAAAAAGGTCTCAAGAAGAAAGTATAGAAGACAGCAATTCAACACTGAAACCTGTAGTAGGAGAGGAGGATACTAAGAATCATTTGCAATTTCTCATTTTATTCTATCAGAAGAAACAATTTGCTTTAGGTATAATGTTGAGTCAATAAAAGCATGATGAAAGCCACCGATTGGAGACACGAAGGAATTGAAATACCTGCCTAGCTTTGAATTGGATACAAGAAGAATCGTATCAGTCACAAGCTGATACTGACTGAAAGTTTCACTTGCATCAAGGCATTGTACTCCGCAGCTCCTTTATGCCACATTTCCATGGTAACAAACAATGTTTTTCAACGATAACGGGCTCCACGCAAACGGAGAATGAGCACATTGTGAGAGGTTCTGAGTGTTTGACTCGTCATAGCCTTTAGTCACAGAAACTCTTGAATTATGTATCACTCTCACTCTACACTTCACATCAAAAGCATCATTCAACAAGAGCTGAAGCAAGCATTGTCAAATAGGCCATTTTCATTATAATGTAATTACATTTAATGCACAAATCTCTGTTAAGTGCCTCGTTACAAATTATTTCATATCCCATTACACATAATTGTATTTGAATAGGCAAAATGTTAATTGCATACATTCCATGGTGTCAGGTTGTCCTACGTACATGTAGCAACAATTTAATTTATTATGTACATTACACACACGACTCACGCAGAAGTAGGTTGCATTTTTTAAGCCACTTTCCTATTTTTCAGGATTAAAAATGTGTAGGATAGATACTTTAGAGGGTGAATTTGAATAAGGTTTTAGTGAATAAGGAGGGGGGGGGGGAAGTGTATTCAGCATTATTTGAACATTTTACATGTTTTCTGAAGCAAAACCTAACATTTTAGAGTCTAGACACACGGTCACACACCTGTAAGCATCAGAATATTCCCAGTTTGATTGAACGTTCAACCGTCTCCAACTGCCCTAACCCTGTACCCAAATGTACGCAACTCTATTTTTTTCATTTAGAATATGTCAGAACTATAGGAACGTATACAGAGTAGAGAACAAAAGGAACTGGGATGTATATGTAGGTGATAGGAAACAAACAACTACGGTAATGTAGGTGTATGGGCCAACATGTACATCATGTGTTTGGAAACATAAGGAGGGGAGGGGAGGAGGACAAGGTGGACATTAGTAAACTATCAATTACTGTAATATATTCATATCTGTTGATGAGATAATGAACTGATGGCTTTTACAATTAAATTATGTCACAGATACAGGTACAATGTACATGTATCTCCAGTTCAATTATTGTGCATTATTGACCTCTAAACGTTTATGTTTAAAGGTAAAGACCAGTATTGGAAACGCCCCAATTTCAAAAAATGAAATGGAAGCTCTCATTACCAATCATGTGAAAGAATATGTTTTGAATAAGACATGATGATAAAAAATTTGCCAGGAAACCGCCTACTAATTCATATATTTGGTAAATTTGTTTCTCTCATGGTCTTGTGAGAGATATAGGGTAGTCCCATATACATCTTTCTGTGTATAGTGCTTGTAACTTTACGAAGAATGGGCCAAATTTCTTATCATTTTGATGATTCCAGAACCTTGCAGATGCTAGATGCTAGATGATCAACCTTTTCTGATCGATTCCACAACGTTTCTTTCACAATGCAATCGCATGACCATTACTGGTCTTTACCTTTAATCAGGGATAGCCCATTTTCTAATAAGGATCTGCTATCAGATAAGATATATTTCTGCAATTCTACCTTTTAATATTTTAATAATGATATTTACATGTACATGTAAGTATTAGAGTGTAATTGTGTACCATAATCAAAATTTTTGGGGGTGAACCTTGCCATTTTCAGAAGAAAAGATAGCCACGTTTATATTTTGGCATTGGAAAGATGAATTTGACCCCTTTGAGTTTTTATTCCTTTTAACTGCAGCTTGTATTTTTTTCTATTTTCTTAAATGAAAATGATTAAAGGATTGAAAATGAAACTGCATTTGTTTGATGTTTTGACTCGGTTGAGTACCGGTATTTTGTTTTCATGGAATCGCCCAGTTAGGGGGTCCCAGTTAAGAGTATTTCACACACATAAAGCTGTTGTATTGCTTCAAATTGTCAAAATATCCAAGATGTGCTCCTAATGATTTTTTTTCTTCTATTGTTTGTGCCATGTACTGTACTGGTGACCAATTCACCAATAACAAATTGCCATTAATATAGAGCCATTCCCAATGTATTCAATTCATTTCAGTTTGTTTCACATCTTTTAACAAACTTAAAATAACAATGAAAAGTGAAGCAATTTAATAGTAAATACAATAAATATGAACAAAAAAAAATCTCTATCGTTCCTCCAGTTTGTTCGTTTCCTTCAATGAATCTAAATTTCCAACTTTCTTTATAAATCCATAGCAACTTGCTATAAAAGTTGAGTTAAAGTGGAGCAATTTAAAAGTAAAAAAATATGAACAAAAAAATCTCTATCGTTCCTCCAGTTTGTTTGTTTCCTTCAATAAATCTAAATTTCCAACTTTCCTTATAAATCAGTTTCCTGATGATCTATGTCTTACCTTTCAATGGCTGATTATCTGGCAATATTATGCAACCGTGACCCATTGGACTTGACCTGCAGAATAGGTATGAAAATGTAAATTGATAGCATTATTAATAACACTCACACCAATATACATTTATACTTTTATAAGAAACTTAAATCTTGGATTGTTTCTATTTTGGCAGGGAGAACAGCAACATTTGAATGCTACTCCAGGGAACTTTATTGTGGGGGTTGTTTAATCAAAGATATAGATTCAGGATTACGGTTATGACTTTGGTAAAAACTTAAGGGTTAGGGGTAGGATTCCATATTACATTTAGGTCCAGGTTTGAAGTTAGTAATTCGGTCAGTATTTGAACTTGGCAGCAGAGAAATTTGTGCCTGTTAAACAGGAATGAATAGCCACCCTTTGTGCTGCAAGACAAAAGTAAATAAACCTTATCAATAGCATTATCAATAGGTAGCACGAAGACGCAAACCTGTGAAAAATGACACATGATACAATTATTTGTCATATCATAATTAGATAGTAATCTTATTATGGCCATGTACATGTACATGTAGTTAATCATTGAAAGAAATTAAACAAGTCAGCGCAAAGCGTAGCATCCCCTCGCCGGGTACAAATGGCCTTTATTTCATAGCAATTTTTGTATATTGACATACATACTCAACAACAATACTTACGTTATTGAATCAAATCCACATTTTTGCATATATAATTAGCTATGGTTGCATATTTAATGAGCTATGACCTTTGACCTACATACAACAAAATCGGTGTTAGGCTGTATTTTAATACCATGTACCTTCATATCAAATTTCATTATAATCTATCAAACATTACTAAATTTATTGAATTAATATTATTTGTATACATAATTAACAATTTTTGCTGACCTATTTACTCTGAAAATTGAATTTGGTTGTATTTTGATACCATGTACATGTACATATACCTTTTTTCAAATTTCGTTAAAATCTGACAAACATTACTAAAGTTATTGAACGGAAAACAAATTTTCGAATAATTAGTTTTTTTTGCATATTTAATGAGTTATGACCTTTGACCTTCATACTCCTAATCAAACTTAGGCTGTGTTTTGATACCATGCACCTTCATTTCGAATTTCATTAAAATCTGTCTAACATTACTAAAGTTATCGAACAGAAACCAGATTTGTTACGGACGGACGGACGGACGAAAGCGAGTCCTCATTTACATTTGGTATTATCTACTTAAGCACATTGCTTGAATTGATAAAAGGACGAAAGAAAAAGATTCCAATTGATTTTTAAACTCCAAGACAAGCCCAAAATTGTATATAATAATCAATCAAATTTAGTCTTATTGGTTATAAAAAAAAACTTGATTTGTGTTTTTTTATGCATTGCAGGTTTTTGTAGGTAAAACATGGGTGCCTCAAGGACCTTTTATTGGACCTATACTATTCAATAATTTGCTTAAAAGTACTTAAATACCACTTGCCTTAAATACATAGCTAAATGAAGAGACAAGAAAAATAATTCATGACCAGTACATCAAGACCCTTGAAGAAACAGGTCCGAAATCTAAGTTCCGCTATGAACATTGTTCCAAATTCTTGAAGCACAGAATGGGTTAAGTAACCAATAAACATACCATCGTAAAAAAGGAGCACATGCTTCTTTCGCATCCTGAATTTTCTTGAATACCGGGGTAATAGTATTTTTGTGAAGCGCTTATAGACATTGTATTAAGTGCTATATAAAGCTAAATATTATTATTATTGAAATATTTTAATGCATTTTTTCTCTCCAGAATGAGACCATTTAAAATGTCACTTAATATCGAAAGTAGGGCAGAGATCTTGAGTACCTCTAATGCTAAGTTCACACCGACGCCGAATTGATGGCGCATTAAATCGGCGAGCAAAGCAGCGGCAAAGCGTAACAAAGCTTAATTAAAGCGTAAAGACCGTAATAGAGCGTGAGAAAGCTTTGAGCTATTCGGGACATTCGGCAAGAGCGCCAATTTTTTTTAAACTGTTTAAAAATTTGAGGCGATCTGTCACGAATTGTGTAAAGCGGGGAGAGCGTATTAAAGCTTATCAAAGTTTTGCTCAAAGCGTAGGAAAGCTTAACAGAGTTTAAATTTTTGGCGCTCTTGCCGAATGTCCCGAATTGCTCAAAGCTTTCTCACGCTCTATTACGGTCTTTACGCTTTAATTAAGCTTTGTTACACTTTGCCGCCGCTTTGCTCGCCGATTTGATGCGCCATCAATTCGGCGTCAGTGTGAACTTTATAGCATAACATATATCAGGAGATCGTGAGATTTTTTGAAAAAATGACGCCGAATTGATCGCCGATTTAAAGCGCGACATTCGGCGTCGGTGTGAACTAGGCATTAGTAGAACATTAAAATTATTACTAAAGTCCTATCTGCACGTTCTGAGCACTCTTTTTTGTGGTCAAAATACAAAACAAATGGCATCTACCAAGCCTGTTACGTGCACCTGTTATTTGCACTGGATTCTTATTTAGTATCATAGTAATTTGAGTCAGAAGAAAACCTGTAACAAAAAACAAAAAAACTTTTATATGTGCATAAATATGAAAAAATGGCATGTACGTGCCTAGTACAAGTACTTTGTCTACTCTTGGATAAAGGTAAATGACTGTACGTCGAATCCCAAGCCCAAGCAATAATTTCTTTTTTATTGAAGCAACAAAGATATATAATTTGGTGTCAAATTTACCATCTATATTGCAATAAAAAAATAACTTGCGCATCTTGGGGGGTAGTGGTTAGTGGGGGTGGTGGGGGTGGGGGAAGGGGGAGGAGTGTAGTAGGTCATCCGGTAAATCTTGACAAGATATAATGCTCTAGCCCAAGTTGACCCATCTAATACAGCCCCCATCAAATGCAGATTAAATTAAATTCAATTCAATTCAATTCGTTTTATTAAACCATATAAAATAAAAAATCAATATACAAATCATGCGTGTATAAAAATTATTAATACAGTATAAATGGTCAGGGTGCCCCTAAAAGCCAAGGCTTGATTTATGGGGTGCCCAATACATAAACAAATAGGGGAGAAATCAGATCAATAATGATTCCTAAGACAATTCTCTGGGGTTTTTTTTCATGGGACAAACAGAAATAATTATGGGAAATAAGCTGACAACTTGGCCATGACAGTCAAGAGTTTGATGCTTCTGAAGTTCCCCAAAGACAACATAATGTATGTACGACTTTGACTCTCCCATGCTTATAAGTTATAGTACATGAACAAATTGTGAAAATGCCAGCACATCTTAAAGGCTGTCTGTACTAGTTTGGCTAGGAGGGATAAGACCACCCAGGGTGGTCACTGACAGGTGGCTATCTCATCAAGTCAGCTCTCAATTAACATAAGAAAAAGAGGATCATGGGGGACCAATGGTCACCGATTAGGCATTTGTTTTATATATAGAGGGAGCAAGTAGCTACAAGTAGTACAGTGGGGCTTATATCTTCATATCAACATGTTTATATTCATTTGTTACCCACAAAATAGATCTAAAACTCTTGGATACGATTTGATAGATTGCAGTTATGCGCTTTCTATGGACTCTATGGACTCTATGCACCCGAGCTATAATATCTAGAGCTAATTATGCATCAGGTCAAACTTTAATTAGCGATGCATGCACTTAAGATATACAAATATGTTTATTATATGCTCATCCACCCACAGTCCCACACACACTATTAATGCATCAATGTAAATTAGCCAACTGTAAATTGCAGTTTATTGACATCTCTACCAAAAGGTAATCTAGGCTATACATGTACTCTATAAAATATAAAAATAATCAGTTTTATCTCTTATTCTATTGATTCATAGTACAATTCATGTCCCTTTTTTGTGTGTGGGTGGGTGTGTTTGTGTGAGGAAGAAGCAGGACTTTGTTCCTTGTACCAGTAAAATAACCTCCAGATTTGTTAAAGTTTTGTTTATATAGAGTGAATATCATGTACAATACTACAATTGACTTATACATTATGTTTATGTACTTTAAAATATTACTTTGTTGATCAGTTATAAATATACATGTATACTGCAAATGAGTATTTTTTAATTATGTTTATTGTTTACGTATTATAAGCAATTAATATTGAAAACGTTTATTATTTCATTCAATTGTATGTTCATGTTTGTATTACATTGGGAGGAATAAACAAAATTACTGAAAAAATAATATAAAGTGGGTGTCTACATGTGTGTGTGTGTGGGGGTGGGGTGTAGTGTGTGTGTGTGTGTGTGTGTGTGTATTGGGTGTAGTTGCCTATTGAGTGCATATATACGCATGAACTATTTCTAGGTATTCCTGGATAATAAAAATGCATTTCATTGTACCGTACAGCATACGTGTGTACTCCTACAGAATGAATTTGTTTTTTACAGCTCAACCATGCACAAGCATTCTTTACATGGGTCAAATTTCTTTCGTATAGTTCAGAGCATCATAAAATGGGAGCAGTTATAATATATATTCATGGGGATAACCTTTTCCTTCCTGTATTTATACTTAATTGTTGGGTTTCACTTTCACATTCCATGAATTAAACATGCGAGCCTTGTTTGTCATTGTCAAATGTCATACTGGTTGATATCCAGAGAATTGGCAATCACAATTGCACATACAGCTAAAGTTCACACATCAAATACTTGAAGAAATGTCTTCTATTGATATTTAATGTACATGCAATAAAGGACTGATATCTCGTCAATAAAGTTCAACGATCAGAATAAGCAAATATAATAAAAAATGAGAAGTCGGTACATGTACCTGTACCATCTTGAACTCGCTTACCAAATGATTCATATTGTTACCTCTCTGCCCCTCCCCCTTACCCCTTTTCTCTGTCTCTCTCTGTCTCTCTCTCACACACACAATCATCATCATAGATATGTTTGTTTTACCTGGTTTACATCTTATTGAACCTTAATTAATTTCCAGAAGGAAGAATCAACAGGATTTCTCTTGACTTTGCTATTGACTTTTGGCTTCTTGATATCAACTTCCGTAGTTCAAGCAAACAATATCCTTCAAAAAGAGCCAAAAGGGCATTAAAGATGAAGTTGAGTTCTGGTCATGCGATTGCATTGTAAAAGAAACGGTGTGGAATCGACCAGAAAAGGTTGATCATCTAGCATGTATTTGTGTGTATTGCAAGGTTCTGGAATTATTGCAAGGTTCTGGAATTATCACAATGATAAGAAATTTGGCCAAGTCTTGGTAAAGTTACAAACACTGTACACAGAAACTCTGTGTTAAAGGATACACCAGGAAACCTCACCCCAAAAGTAACTTTAGTGATCATGAGAGATTTTTTTTATTTTTGCCCATTAATCTACAAGGTTCCCCACCAAAGTATAAGAGAGAGTATTTTTCACCAAATTATTATTTTTATCTTCCCAGCTATGACTTTCCCTCATCGCAACTTGAATTAAAAAGTATTTCCAACTATAAAAGGCTTGGTGCATGATACACATACAAGTTCGCCTGGTACAGTGTACATCATATTATCAAGACAATTGCTGCCCCCATGTCATGCTAAAAGGCATTACATCATGCTAATAATATTGTTCATCACAAGGCAGGAACTGCCAGGAATATGTACATGTACATGTATCTCATCTTTAATACAGCATACCTAAAAATGTACATGTATGTACACTACTCTTTGAGGTGAGGTGTCCTTTCATGCTTTTCTGGCTCCAAACCCACAGACCCACTTCATTATTAAACCAAACTACATGTATATTGTACACTCAGGACTAACCGACTATAAAAGCACGGCTTCGTTGCATACCGGTATCCAGTATGCATGCCTACAGTGGAAATACACAGAAACAGCACTACTTCTTGATTAGGTTATCAATATTTAATAATGAATAATATGTCCATTTACATATATAGTGCAGAGCTCTACTATACTCATTACTTTGGCTGTATAGCTGCGCCACCATGATCAGTGACTAAAGCGTTGGTCACATCCCACCGTGCGTGTTTTTAGTCCGTACGGTTTTTGGGGAGGCCACGGCCACCACGTTTTCTGAAAACGTAGGGAGGGAGTGGCAAAGGCAGGGAGGGAGTACCGGCAAAGCACGTCACACGCACGGTGTAAGTACTTGGCCCGCACGCCACGCCTGGCCGTGAGCGGTTGCGTGCATCGTACGTTGCGCACGAGGTAAGTGCGTTGTACGTGCTTACAACGTGCTTACAACGGGCTTACAACGTACGGTCTCCGTGCGATTGCCACGTTATCTTATGGAGGCCGTACTTACATGTGCTGCTCACGTACGGTGTCCTTACTCACTCGCACGTTGTCAGTGCGTGCACGTGCGATGAACTCGGTGAGTCTGGGTGTGTCGGAGTATATAGGACGACATTCCCATTTTCTCTAGAAGTCCCATCTGCTGCTTCAAGTGGCAGCGCATGAGCACGACGTGGTATTACTTGCCTTGATACGGGAGAGAGAAAGGCAACAGAGACGCCGACGCAGGAGATTGTGGATTCGCCCATGGATCGAAAGGAGGAGGCTTTTCGGGCAGTACGAAACGTTGTTCCAAGAGCTAGAGCGTGAATCGCGGGGGGACTATGTCGGATACATCTGAATGGACCCCAATCTCTTCGCCGAGCTCCTGCTCCGAGTGACCCCTCGAATCACCAAGTGCCCAAGGTATGTGTCTTCATTTCTGCCATAACAAAGTCTTGAATTGCTTTGTATTTGCTTTAAAATGTTGTCTTATTTCTAATGGAAGCTTCCCGTCGCTCATTTAAGAATGATTTCTCTGACAAAAGGAGCAAATTTTGCAAATCACAACTTTTCAGTAAAATGGCCATAGAATCTTGACTCCTACCTGTCAGATCGAAGTGTCAGGATGAAGATTGCCAACGACTTCTCACAACCTAGAAAACTAAAGTTCGGAGTTCCCCAAGGTTCCGTTGTTGGACAGCAACTTTTCAGTTTGTACACAAATCCTATTGCAGATATCATCGAACGACGTCCACGGATTCAACACCACAGCTATGCCGATGATGTTCAGCTCTACATATCTGCTGACCCAAAGGACAGTGATGATGTTAGATCTGCCCTTGTCTCACTCTCTTTGTGTGTCAACGACCTTCAGCAATGGATGCAGCGCAATGTGCTTAAGTTGAACTGCGAAAAGACTGAAATTCTTGTTGCTGTGAGTCCTCACTTCAGTCATCTGGTGTCTGACATTACCCTCGCAATTGGTGATGCAGACATCGAGCCCTCAACATCTGTCAGGAGCCTTGGTGTGGTGTTAGATTCTTCACTGAGAATGAATCACCATGTGTCATCACTTTCTAGTTCGCTCCACTTCAATCTATCTAATATTGCTCGGATCAGACCCTACCTAGACAAGTCCGCGTGTGAGCATGCTGTACGTGCTCTCGTCACATCTAGGACTGATTATTCCAATTCTCTTCTATATAATATTTCTATGTCAAATATCAATCGCCTGCAACGAGCTCAGAACCGAGCAGCAAAGTTGGTGTTCCGCGCTAAGAAGCATGACCATGCCTCTCCCTTCCTTCGTCAGCTCCATTGGCTTCCAATAGAAAAGCGAATCACATACAGAATTCTCACAATGACCTACAAGTGCATCCATAAAATGGCTCCCTCCTATCTCCAAAACCTTCTCTCATTACATCAACCAGGAAGGCATGGTCTGAGATCTGGCAACGACCCAACCTTGCTCTCGGTTCCCAGGAGTCGTACACGCTTTGGGGATCGATCTTTTTCTGTTTCCGCACCACATCTCTGGAACAATCTCCCTCAGGCTGTACGATCTTCTCCTTCTCTCGCTATCTTTCAACGTTCCTTGAAAACCTCTCTCTTTAATAGTTGAATTTATATATTTTTGTGTACGTAATTTTATTGTTTGCTATCAATGTCAATTAAGTAATGTAATGTTGTAAAGCGCTGTGATACACATGTATGTCTGTAAGAGCGCTATATAAATGCCAATATTATTAAGAATCAAAACGCCTTTATGAAAATTGATGATTTTGGTGGCAAATAAAACTTGAAATGTCTTCTATCAAATACTATAAACAATAATTGTATTCAGTCATTCATGTCTTTGTAATTAAGGGTCAGTTTTGTAGCACTCTTTCTGGGCCACCCAAACGATATTAATACATTATGTTTCAGGAGTCGCCGCCCTCTTGAGCCTGGCCTGAAGCTAGCCATCACCCTTCGCTTCTTGTCGACGGGGAACAGCTACAGGTCCCTTGCCTACGACTTCCGGGTGGCACACAACAGCATATCAACGTTCGTGCCAGAGGTCTGCTCCGCCATCTACGAGAAATATAAGGAGGAGATGTTCAACGCGATGGAACTTTCACCACTGTTGTGGGGCGATCGACAGGAAACATATCGCCATCAAGAAGCCCAATAAAAGTGGATCGCTCTATTACAATTATTATAAGCGCTTCTGTTCTGTGGTGCTCCTGGCCATCGTGGATGCTAACTATTCCTTATTGTGGTGCAAGGTGGGGGCCAACGGCTCTTCCTCAGACGCAGGCGTGTTCAACGAGTCCACCCTCTGGGGGGCATTGGAGGACAACACAATTGGATTCCCAGCACCGGATCCACTTCCAGGTGACGACCGGGACTTTCCCTACTTCATCGTAGGCGATGATGCTTTTCCCCTGCAAAAGTGGCTCTTGAAGCCATACAGTCGCCGTGCCATGACCCACAAAGAGAGAGTGATGAACTATCGGACCTCTCGGGCCCGTCGGGTTGTGGAGAACGGCTTCGGGATATTGGCTCACCGGTGGCGGTGCCTACTCACCAACCTTAAGTTGGAGCCTGGCAGGGTGATTCGCGTTGTGTTGGGCTGCCTCACCCTTCACAATTGGCTGCGCTAGCGCCGGCCAGGACTACAGGACCTTAATTTGGACCGCGAGGATGAGGATGGCAACGTGGTCCCCGGGGCCTGGATGGAGGATGTGCAGATGACAGAACCCAACCAGATGGTCGGCCAACGGGCCTCAAGGGAAGGGAAAACCCTGAGAAACTATCTAGCGGACTATTACCAGCAGCACCCTCCTCATGATCAGACTCTTTGGCGTCACCATCTGACTCTTTTTCGCTCCTCCTCTCATCTTCCTCTCTGGCCCTCTCATCTTCCGCGGCCCCTTTCTGTTGGGCCTTTTGAGCTGCAGATGCAGCTGACCCCTTATTTTGTGTCTTCTTCGGCGCCATCTTGGAGAAGAAATGTTGGCACTCTTCCGTCGGCTCGGCTTTTGTATACTACATAAATCAGTGCGCACAACGTGCGTTGTAAGTGCAGAGCACGTGCTTACTCGGTACGGTCCACGTGAGTTCTGCGTGCTCATTAGAAAGTTGAACTGGGAAGTGGCGAGTAAGCACGGACCAAGCACTTATCACGTGCGCAGCACGCAGGTGCTAAGTACGCCTTCCGTAGAGCAAGTGACCGTGGGAAACAAATTTAAAAACGCACGGAGTCAGTGCGTTGTGCGCTCGTTGGCAGTACCGGGCACGCACGTCACGCGCACTGGGGGTGAATCGGTAGCCCGAACGCAGCGAAAGTTCCTCGTGCACTAAAAGTGCTACAGTGTGTCTGCGTGCTCCCAAATCCGTACGGAGGCGGTACTCACCACGTACCGATACCCAAATTTTGCCCACGTTTTTGCACGTAGACAGCACGCACTTGCAAGTACGGCGGGATGTGACCACCGCATAAAGCATTCAAGGAGTCTCTTCCAACAGAGTACCCATTTACTTAAAGGTATTACAAAGTTTTGGTATGGGGTCATGAATTTGGTTCAAATTAACATATTGGAAGCATATGCGTTCCTACATTATTCATTGATCGTTGTCCCGGTGGAAATCGAGTCTCAAGTTATGAAATTATAAATAATAAACTATATATGTTGTATAGCTCCCTCTCAAGGTCAAGATATCAATTTAGCTATGAAACAATGTTTCTTGATTAAAATCGACCGATTAGCTATTCCCGTTTAGAAATTATATATCACAACTACATATTCTAAGATTTTCATGGTTGCAGCTACCATTGTACGGCCGTAGAGTTATTTGAAATTTGTCAAAATTTACCGGGAGCACCGGTAAATTTTGATAAATTTTGATAAATTTCAAATAGCGCCTACGGCTGCACAATGGTAGGTGCGACAATGAAAATCTAAGAATATGTAGTTCATTAAGTTGTGATATATAATTTCCAAACGGGGATAGCTAATCGGGCGATTTTAGTCAAAAAACATTGTTTTAAAGCTTAATTAATATCCTGACCTTGAGAGGGAGCTATACAACATAAAGAGTTTATTATTTACAATTTCATAACTTTAGACTTGATTTCAACCGCGGCAATGATCACTGAATATTGTAGGATCTCATATGCTTCCAATATGTCCATTTGAACCAAATTCATGACATCATGCATACCAAAACTTTGTATTACCTTTAACCTGGTGGAAAGTGGCAAATGTAGATTTTAGAATGTCTTGCCAAAGGACATAATTGGTACTCACCCTTTATTCTGGACAAATGTGTAAAAGAAATAAATCCTTTCCCAGACATACAAGAGTAACCAAACTATACTCCAGAACTGTGCTAACCTCCTACAGTGTATGTAGATGTAGATCTACAAAATAATTAGTTAGGTATGTACATTGTAGTGTAGACCCTCAACCATGACAGGTTTTCCTAGCAAAGAGCTGTAGCGTGACAGCAAATAAGCCTTGCCTATAGTCTCAACTGTGCTTGGATGCATGTTTGTATGTAGGTCTAAGACTTAAGTCCATCAATTTTAAGTAATACTCACCCCTTTTCAGGCAAAGTATGTGAAAGTAAAAGAATCCTATCGAAAAGCTACAGGAATCTGAAGGCATAATCCAATACTAGCCACTACTAGTGTGCAACTTTATATAAAATTGCAGGAGTCCTGATAGGTACGGAACAACATAGATCAGTGTATTGGCCCCACTTCCTTTTCATCTTGGTTACCAGGAAGGAAGACCTGGTCCCGGAAGACTACATAGCTCTAGGTCAATAAACAATCACAAGGCCATGCAAACTCATACACATCATGTATATACATAACTTATGTTGTTAGGATAGAGCTAAATATGACAAAACAGTCACAAAAGGCCCAATTACATATCCCTAACACCATTTTGAAAAATAGTCCATTTTTAAACTACCATTTTGATTACTGGGAAAACCCATAATAAACTGTTCTCTGCATGCATTGGCACGAAAGCGAGGAGAGTCAAGTGAGTCCAAGTATGCATTTACACCAGGGAAAAAATGATTTAATATATTTGGGGGGGGGGGGGCTACTTTTCAAGCTTGCTTGCATGAAAATACTGCTATTTAATTTGATTTGCATTGAACTCTATGCAAATTTGGGAGGGCTCTTTTATGACGTTCGGGGGCTCTTTCTTTGTATTTCGGAAGCTAATTCGCCCTGAGCCCCTGTGTTTTTTTCCCCCTGATTTAGACTGCAAAGATCTGTGAAACTTTGGCAGGCATTTAAAAAAAAAAACTCCAGCGGTGTATTCTTTATGATTTTGATTTGTTTGTGTGTGTGTGTGCTCGCGAGTAGTGAAACATTGGAATGTAAGAAAAATGGACAATTTAGTGTCTCAGTGTAAATGAGGCTAAAATTTGAAGCTCCGACAATTGCCCCGTGGCTTTGTTTTGAACATAAATAGTTACAGCCGTGGTTGCAATTGAATTGAATGAACTGAACTAGGTGAAATGCATTGAACCTTCCTACTTGAAAAAAAACTAAAAATTGATTTGAATGGTTTAGTCAGAAATCTGAAAATGGCAGCTCGAGAGCTGAATAACATGTTTACAATAAAAGCGCATGAAACACACAGTAATGTTTAATCGATTATTCATAACGCTTGCGAGAATAAAATCAAAGAGTCCTTTATGCACAATATGTGTGTTATGACCCATACACAGAAAGTCTGTGTGGTAGAATTCTTAGTCGTCATGGCTCTTATTGTATGAAAGTTAAAGGTATTAGGTAACTTTGCCTCTGATTCTAAACAAAATCCTGGATTTAGCTCATGCAGCAATCATAATTATAAACCTTTAGATATGAATCCCATGAAGTTTACAAGCCAATCGATGTTTGATTATCAAGATATTTATGATTGGAATTCAAAATTCAAAGGGGAAAACATAACCAAATTTCCAGGAATCTATATCAAAGAGGTAACAGAACCACATTTCCAGGGGTCTAGTCATAGCAAAGGCATAACCAAATTGACTCTCTAGGACTAGTCTAGTCACATCAAATATCGAATAACAGAATTAACTCTATAGGAGTCTAGTCGCATCAAAGGGTAATAGGAATAATTTTTCCAGGAATCTAGTTATATTTAAGATATAACCAAACTGAATCTCTAAGAGTCTAGTCAAAAGGGGTAACAGAACCACATCTCAAAGAGTCTTGGGGTGCGTTTATGCTCGATTTTGAAGGTAGAATGAGCGATCTGAAACGCTCATCGTAAACGCTCATCGCAGTTCCACAGTGTACTGTTTATGCTCACTTCTCTGGCTCCTCCAGGCAAATCTAGCTTGGTGGCCTCGCAGCTGGATTCGCAAACCTGCGCTGCGCATGCTACGTAGACCCACTAGAGGTCAGTGCGTTGACCGCATTTAAACGCGTTTACAAATGATTGTGCGTTTATGCTTCCCAGAATCGCCGATTTTGCAGCATCGCCGATCGTAAACGCACCTTTTTGTGAGTTTACGATCGGTGATCGCCATTTTTCGGTGATTCTACAAAAATGAGAAAGGACGCAACCGTGTTTTGAACTAAACGCGTAACAGATGCCTGATCCTGGCCAGAAAAAGTTGAGCATAAACATACCCTTAGTTATATCAAAAGCGGTAACAGGACCACAGATCTCCTGGAGTCTAGTCAAACTTAAGGAGTAACAGAATTGCATTTCAAGAAGCTCAAACTGTATGGATCTCGACAAGTGTTTCTGCATTAAAGAGTAACAGCACCAAACCTCTTGTCATATTACCTGAAGAGTCACAGAAGACTATACTTCAGAGAAAGAAAGAACTGCATCTCCACAAATTAAAAGTAACAAAACACCAGCATATCGACAAGTGTACCCACATCTATTAAACATCTACAAAGTACAAGAGGCTCTTAAGAGGAATTGGATATCTTTGTCTAGGATTCTAAATAAAATCCTGGATTTAGCACATGCTGCAATCATAATTATAAACCTTTGGATTGCCCGTCTGATTATCAAGATATCTATGATTGGAATTACAAAATTTCAAAAAACGTTTTCCCAACGTTTTTTTAATACACTACAGTCTATTGGGGAGAATAAGTACGGTAAACCCGGTCACCCAAAGTTTTTTACTTTTCGAGGCACTTCATGATCATTTTAAAGTGCAGTTTTTTTAGGGCTTCAATATTTCACCATATCACAGGCGCAGATAACACTTAGGCCAGGGTCATGCATCTCAGATTTGGCATTATGAAACAATGCCTTTAAAACGAAGAAGAATCAGAACAGCAGACAACAAGGACAATACAGTCAGAAGTACTAGTAACTTGAACCAGTGACCTTACTTGAGCTTCTTCAAACAAGATCACATGACCTAAGTGCTGGAGGGTGACAAGAGGTAATAATGCACTTTTCATTGATCTGTGCAAGCCCTATTCTTTGCAAGAGCTCATGCAAGCCATAACTCGCCTACTCAAAAAGTCGCTTTATTGTTCACTTTAATAGAATGTACTAACAATGCAATATTTCTTTCTAGAAGTAATATTTGAAGCTCGAACTTATATTTCTATTAAGTATTTTTTTCAGTTTCAGTTTCAAGTTTTTTATTTCTGCATTTTCCATAAACAATAACAAAAATAACAATGAATACATTTTAGCAATATAATGATAAGTAATACAAGTAGTAATTCATATAAATAAATAAATATAAATAATCAATAGTACAATTAATCGTATTTGAAAAGAAAGAAAAGGGGGAGAATGCAGAAGACCGATATCGTAAGCAAGGCTTGAAATGATACCGGCCTTACAAAAGAAGGAGAGGAGACAGGAAGAAAGAGCGGGTGAAGAGAGTGCTGTGCAAAGTGAAGAGTGCACTGCGCGAGCTCCTCAATCTATCAAAATAATTTCCTTTTTATATACAAATAAACAATGAATATTAAAACAAAATACATGTAGTATATTATGACCAGAATCTAATTTTCATACCTTATCAATAAATATTCTTTCATCTTTACTTTAAAGGAAACAAGTGTTGTACATAATTTTAATGTTATAAGCAAGGAGTTCCACACATCGGGTCCATTGTGTCTTATTGATTTTTGTGCCAAAACAATTTTAGGGTTAGTTAAATGAAAATCCATAGAGTGCCTCGTGGGGTACGAATGTACATTAACATTATGAATATAAAAATCATGAAAGGACTTAGGAAGTAAGTTGGAGACATATTTATACATAAAAATAGCTGTTTGAAAAATGTGCATATCAGTTACTTTGAGAGTTTTCAATGTTTTAAAAATAGGTGTAGTGTGTGCTAAATAATCAGATTGTGTACAAATTCGTAGAGCTTTCTTTTGTAAAAGTTCAAGTGAATTAATTTTAGTTTTACAACAGTTTCCCCATACGATATTACAATAATTAATATGCGAAAGTACAAAAGCATTATAAATCATAAAAAGAGATTTGGGAGTTAGTAATAATTTCAATTTATATAATATTCCAATGTTCCTAGAAACAGCGTTCAATATATTATGTATATGATCGGACCAAGTTAAATTAGAATCAATGGTTATCCCCAAAAATTTGACAGAATTTTTTTCTAAAAGCAAAATATCATTAATATATAATCTACAATTTACTTTTGGTGAATGAACATTTCTAAAGTATATAAAGTTTGTTTTAGTAAAATTTAAAGATAACTTATTAGACTTAAACCAAACATATATTTTAGATAATTCAACATTTAAGATTGACGTAAGTGTGTCTAAATTTGTATGAGAATAAAATACATTAGTGTCGTCTGCATACAATATAAATGTTAAAAGTTTAGATGATTTTACAATATCATTAACGTATAACAAAAATAATAAAGGACCTAGAATCGATCCCTGAGGGACGCCACAAGTTATAGGTAATCTACTCGACTCTTTAGATTGAAAGTATACATACTGTTCTCTATTAAACAA
Source organism: Strongylocentrotus droebachiensis (assembly GCA_035222895.1). Classification (NCBI taxonomy): domain Eukaryota; kingdom Metazoa; phylum Echinodermata; class Echinoidea; order Camarodonta; family Strongylocentrotidae; genus Strongylocentrotus; species Strongylocentrotus droebachiensis. The sequence goes on along the minus strand of JAVYIG010002843.1, from coordinate 169,635 downwards.
ATAATTTTTAAACCATGATAAAGCAATACCCCTTACTCCATAAAATTGTAATTTATCAATCAATATTTTATGATCAATAGTATCAAATGCCTTACTCAGGTCCATAAAAATGCCTACACTGTGTTCCTTATTAGCCAATGATGTAATAATTTTATCATAAAGTTGAATAATTGCATGATCTGTCGAATGATGCTTTCTAAAACCAAACTGATTAGGAACAAGTAAATCATTACTATTTAAAAAATCATAAAGTCGTTCATAAATAATTTTTTCAAGAATTTTTGAGACAGCCGGTAAAAGGGAAATAGGACGATAATTATTTACTAATGAAGAATCATCTTTTTTATATATTGGGATTATTTTAGAAATTTTCAATATATTTGGACAAACACCAAGTGTGATCGATAAATTAAAAATATATGTTATTGGAGAGACAATATTATAAATAATTTTTTTCAAAAGATTCACACTTATCCCATCATAACCAGTAGATTTAGTGGATTTTAAAGACTGTACAACTTTAATAATTTCGTGAGAGGATGTTGGTCGTAAAAATAAAGATTTATAAAATGGTTCATCCAAATATTGTTTATAACTATTTTGATCAATATTAAATTCTGATGCTAAATTTGGACCTATATCATTAAAATATGAATTAAACATATTTGCAATTTTTACTGGATTATTTATTTCCTGACCATCTTTAAAAAATGATTTAGGAGTATTATTTTTAGAACCAATCATATCTTTAACAATTTGCCATATTGAAGCATTACTTGTCTTATTCATGTCTATTTTATTTGAATAATGTAATTTACGTGAAAGTCGAATTATTGAAGTTAATTTATTTCTATAAATTTTATACTTGCTACAATTCTCATCACTCATCTTTTTAAGACTTTTCTTATAAAGTTTATTTCTAGTTTTTATCGACTTTAAAATTCCTTTAGTGATCCATGGATTTTTAACTTTTTTATATTTTGTTCGAACAAGTGGAATATTTTTATCATAATACTTTTGTAGCTTATGATTAAATTTTTCGTAAGCCTTATCAACATCATTTTCCTCAAATACATCGAGCCATTGCTCTTGACATAAATCAATATTTAAAGAATCAATATTAGAAGAATTTTCTTTTCTATGCATTTTTAGTGTATTGTTCAATAATCTATGAACATTAATTGTCTGCTTAATAATACTAAAAATAGGCAAGTGGTCAGATATATCATAATACAAAATACCATTTAAACATTCCTTATTAACATTATTTGAGAATATATTGTCAATTAAAGTTGAAGATGTTTTCGAAATCCGTGTGGGTTTATTAATATGAGGATGCAACGAGTAAGATAATAGAATGTTATTTAATTTCAAACTATTATTATGAAGAGGAGGTAAAATGTTTATGTTATAATCTCCCATTAAATAAACATCTTTATTTTCACCAATTATTGTATGAAGAGATTCATCTAAATTATCTAAAAATGTCTCTATCCGATTATTAGGAGGTCTATAAACTACGCCTATTAAAATATTTTTACCAAAATCATTTATAACTTCAACAAAAATGTCCTCTGCACCTTCAATATGAATATCATGTCGTATTTGAATATTTAACTGATTATGTAAATAAATAGCTACACCGCCACCTCTACCTTCTTTGCGGTCAGCACGGACCATAGTATAATTATCAAGATTAAATACAGGAGGGGAGTTTGCGTTAAGCCACGTTTCAGTGACACCTATTACAGAAAAATTAAACCCAGGAATTACAGAAAAAAGTGTGTTTAAATCATCATAACTTTTATTCAAACTACGAGCATTAAAGTGAATTAAACTGAAATTATCAATATCATTATTACTACCTTTATTCAATTCATGATTAAATTGGTTTAGTGTAATCTTAATTTTCGCAATAAATTCATCAATAGTAAAATAGTCACTATCGTGTTCAATTAGAGACTGGTCATGTAACAAATCATGATTATTCATTTAAATGTGAACCTAATATAATGTTTGAAAGAGAGAGGCTTTTGCGCGGAGTGCAAGTTAGTGGAGTGCAATAGAAAGAAGAATAGTGAAGGGGAAGAGAAAAAGGAAAGAATAAATTCTTCAACATATTTAGCGCCAAAATAAACAGAACAAAAAATTTTGCAAGTCTCTTGCATTTTATCCAAAAGTAAACAATTAAGGACAAAATATTATATTAACTGAACAATACGAGCATATGGCTTATAATTTTACATCATAAAGTGATTTTACATGAGTGAGAGAGTAGCATCGAAATATTGAAATAACAGCAACAATAAAAATAAAATAAACAATAAAACAAACAAAAACTCTAAACGCGTCGGGTTGCACACATGAAGATCATCAGGATCGTTCCTACCAGGTCTCCAAAAGAGGTAATGGAGCAATGGTCTTGGAATATAATGGATTTGAACGGTTATATCATGTGTGCAACCCAACGCGTGCCTTGCATGCATGCATGCATACATAATGTGTACAGTGTAGGTATAAAACACAAACAAAATCAGTGAACCGTGTTGACAATAACAAGCACTCATGCACCCACCCACACAAATTATGTTATCATAGTTCGTATAAGTAAGTACATGAATGCCAGTAACTGAGTTCAAGCGGAATACAAATTACAACAAAATGAATAATATAAATGTGTACAGTTGCTCGAACACAAGTCATATAATTTGAATTTGAATACATTATGGAGTGATATTACACGTAACTGAATATCACAAGAGTTTTATGAAAGCAGAGTAAAAGGCATATAATCAAGGTAGCGTAAAAATAAAGAGGTAGAATGTATGCGCACGGTTTTGCAAGCACGAAGACGAACCCCATTGTGTCTACCCATGCAGTCTCTAACAGTGAGGGTTGATCAATACCAACAGCTGTCGCAGTGTAATATAATGCAATTCCACAGTTTAATCGTCTTCATGCTTGCAGTCCGTACGTCCGTGTCTGGGACAAAAAAAAAAAAAAAAAAAAAAAAAAAAAAAAAAAAAAAAAAAAAAACTTTACAGACATGGACAAGAAAAAAATGACCAGTGAGCCGTGTTTACAACAATAAAGCTAGTTCAATTCATTAACATGTAGGTCGTGTGTCTAAGTTCAAACAAAATTACAAAAAAAAATGGTCATGTGTACCAGCACGCGTATAATTATACACAAAATCACGTCAACAATTCCATTTATGTGCATTTTCAGTGATTCCGACAACCCTACAAGTGTAAAATAATATTTATATTACAGTGTGTGTAGTTCGATTCATCAAATATTTCATGAATACTAAAAATCATGTTTATTAACAATCAGACTTATACACTCAACAAGTATATGGGTATGAACATAATGAGTGTATACCACAGGTAACCCCTAACATTAAAAGCAAATTGGTGATACACTTCAAAGTTAAAGGTAAAGACCAGTTTTGGAAACGCCCCCCCCCCCCCCTCTCAGAAAAATGAAATGGAAGCTCTTATTACCAATCCTGTAAAAGAATATGTTTTGACTGACACGTGATGATACAAATTTTACTGGGTAACCGCCTATACCGGTGCTTATTGATTTAGTGTGTCTTTGGTAAATTATTATATCTATTTGGACCTGATAGATATCACCCACGTGTCGCGCACATGTCGCGTATAGTCCCATATACATCTTTCTGTGTACAGTGCTTATAACTTTACCAAGATTGGGCCAATTTTTTTATCATTTTGATGATTCCAGAACCTTGCAGTACACACCAATACTTGTATCCTAGATGATCAACCTTTTCTGATCGATTCCATGACGTTTCTTTCACAATGAACTGGCATGACCAGAACTGGTCTTTATCTTTAAGTTAATGTATTATTGTGTAAACCTAATAAATTAAAAGAAAAATGAAACCCTGAGAGGATCAGTTTTCAGGCTCTTTAGATCTACACGTACACCAGGATGTTGCTCTTTTTACCAAGGTGAAACCTCATAGAGCTCACTTGGACAGCCGATTCAGGGACAGCCAATTCAGCTGGACTTGCTGGTACTGACTTACAAGAAATCATAGGCGACCTCCTCTGCAAAATATAAAAAAGAACAGACAATAGGCCTGGCTTCATCAGCTCGAGATTGCCAAATATCCCGCTATTTGAACTATCCCGATCGCAAATTATCCAGTTAATTTGCGTCTTCATCAGCCCGAAGTTGCAATTAGCAGGATATTTGGTCGAGATAATCATCCCACAATATCTAGGGCTAGTTTGCAAAATATCCCGCTATTTGTCAGGTGCCTCTTCACCATCCTGAAGACTCGCACTATGCGTGAACACTGAGCAAAATATCTTGAGCTAATTTCTCTAGCTCAAGTTTCAAGTTTCTGGTCAAGTCTCGAGCTGATTTGTAACTTCGGGATTAACTTCAGGATTATTTCCCAAATCAGAAATAGACAGGCTATTTGGCAATCTTGAGCTGATGAAGACAGGCCTACTGCCAGACAATGTAGCTCTGGGAGGAGGGCACACCCCCACCCCCCCCCCCCCATTTTCCTGTCTACTACATGTAGAAGAAAAAAATATGAGGAAATAACAAAAAAGGGAAAGAGAAAAGGGAAGGGGGGAAGGGAAAATGATTAAAGACTCTCTGTCACCCTACCCCTAATTAATGGCAGCATTGATTTGCATTTCATGCGTTCAGTAAAAGCAGAAATTTGAGATTTCTTTTAGTACAGAGCCTAAATGGTATGTCACAGAGTTTGTAACTATTAGTTTGATTGATTAGAACTTTAAAATTTAAAAACAAATTGTTGTATTTTCCTCAAACTTCACTCCCATCTAATTAGCCATAAATCTTATGCTGTGATGATTATATGTGTAAATGGGCCTTACATGAGTGAAAATTGCAGCCCTGATTTTGTACACAATGAATGGGGTGAATAAATCACTGCCAATTGTAAAATTCAAATATGAAAAGAAAAATTACTCTAATTTGCTAACAAATGTTTTGCCACCATAATATTAGGAAAGTTTTCAATTATGATTTTTTTAAACATTTTGGCTCTTTTATAAGTCTCTGAGATTTTCATTGTGCAAATTCCTGCAACACCCTTTAAATCAATTATCCTACACCATCTGCTTCGATTTTAAATATACATGTGTCAAAATTCCCACACAATAACAGATGTAACTCTATTTGCAATACCACAGATATGAATTGTCATTCAAAGAAATAAATCCAATTATTGTCAAAGAAGGCACCTGGAAGAGTAACAGGTGGCTTGTGTAGAAGAATAATTATAATGGCAAGCAGAACAAAATAAACCATAGCATACATAAATAAAATGTAATATAAGTCTTTCTCCTATTGATTGTGATATAACATGATGTATGTTTTAACGGAAAATGCACAAAAGTACACATCCCTGTGTTTGATCGCTGCAAAAACATACATGTGGAGAATGTAATATTATTGACATTTCAAACAAACGTATGTGTAACACACACATGGATATTCATTTTAATAGAACATATCCATGTTCAAAGTAACAATTATTTTCATTCATTCAATACTTATGCTGTTGTCTCTGGTACATGTATGTTCCTGAATCGTCAAATATAGATTAGCTACATTAGTGGGGTAGCTTAGTGAAAAAATCGTGACACGCTGGACAAAAGCATGATTTTTTCACCAAATTATCTTCACGATGTACCTTCTTAAAAAAGGCTATGCTCCAAGAAAATTGATGCTGGAAAGGTGGTGAAAATGACGTCATTATGACATCATCATTTATTCATTACATAATCACAGGAAAACCCCAAAAATAAAGCAACCGTGGTCCTACTTCTATAGTTTTGAAGCAAAAAAGAAATGAAACTTGGTGTATGTGATGACATTGAGGGGTAGATGTGCGAGACATGTTTTTTTGTGTTTGTCGGACAAAGCGTTGCCATGGTAACCACAATTTTACCAAACCTTATAGTGCAAATTACTTCCACAGAATTTAAGCAATTAATGTCAAATTTGGTATCTATAACGATCTATGAGTGTGGTTATAAAAAACACCCTTTGTGATTGTGCGCCACCTAGCGTTGCCATGGTAACCAGATATTTTTGCAAAACTCTTGCTGAGTGAACTACTTCCACAATATTGAAGCAATTGAAATCACATTTAGTGTTCATGACGGCACTGGGGTATAGATGTGCAAGACATACTCTTTTTGTTTTTCGGACAAAGCATTTCCATGGAAACGTCTTTCCATTTGACTGGCATTTTAGTCTTGGATGCTACCTTTGTGCGTACTCCACTTCCTCGTTTCTGGCGAGTAGATTCCTTGATACTGCAGGCCAAGTATCTGTCCCACACCAAATCCAGTCGTCTGACTCCTTGCAATTCACGGTTGAGAACGGGCTTGAAAACTGTTCTTGCATAGTCCTCAAAGGTTGACACGGAAGTTGCTGGTAACCCATGAACTAGAGCTGCACCATCAAAAATCTTGCAGTCCACTTGTGCCGGAGGCTCTCCTTGTCCATTTGTGTTCAGACATGTTAGTAATTTAGACTTGCTGGATGTCAAGCGCAGTTTCCTACTATTTGAGATAGATGGCGGGTATGCCTGATTCTCGTGGCTGAAGAATACGGCTGGGTCACCGTCACGCAGCTGGTTTGCAATGTACATATGACCAAAGAGGCTCACATCATTCCGAAGAGATGCAATTTTCTCAGTTTTACGATTCCCTTTTGCCTTCACTGGTGTCTTGAAAAGTGGGAGAGAATTCTTCTTGATTGGTGCATGGATAGTTTTGCTTTTTTCAATGAGCACTTCCCGCTTGTATGTTTGATACTGATCAGAACCCAGTGCTTCGATATGTTGTACTGTCTCCACCACTGATTTATCAGCACATTCCCGAGAGTGCAAGATCAATAATTCAGAGTGATCCTCGAGGAAAGGGCTGCCATATTCGTTGATTGTCTTCATCAGTTTTGCTGTTTGATTTCTGAAAGATTCTTGGTTTGATTGTGTCTCTTCATGATGTCTGAAATTTTCCTCTGGATCTTCTTCAGGTAAGTATTCACTTTCAAATTCTGTCAGCAGCCTGGCTTGCTCAGGACCTGCAAGCATCCAATGTTGGAAAGCAACAGGATTTTCAGTTAAGCCCACGGCTCCACCCTTTCCTTTGACTTTGGCATTTTCCTGTTCATGGACTTGATCAATGGGAAGTGCAGAAAATCTCTTTTGTGTTTTGCTCACAACCCAGTACTTCTGGAGTTCCTCTGACACAGTGGCTGGTAAGGACTGCATATCTCGCAGGTGGACAGAAACCCAACGGCTGTAATTGTAGTGGTCCAGCGCAAAAAACAAGAACATGAGGCTTTGCAGTGACTCCACAAAGAGGAGGAAGTCTCTCTCTCGATGAGCTCTAATGAATATCAGGATCAAAATATCAGTTCGCAGCACCAAGTCCCAATTTTGAAAAGTAGGGCTTTTACTGGACATAGCCTGTCTCCAGTCTTCAAATGTATCACCCTCACTTGAGACTGCAACCTGTTCATATGCACGTTCTTGTAGTATTGAAAGAGCTAGGGCAGTTACCTGATGAGCATGACGGGTCCTTGTAACATGAGCAGCCTTGATGAATGAGTTGGCTGTGCCCGATGATGCAACACCTGAATCACTCAGAGCTACCGTCCATCCACTTTGGTCAAGGAAATCACCAAGTGCTGTCCACAAGGCTTTCTCCAAATGGAAGCCACCAAACATGATCACAAATTTATCCTCACCATGCGTAGTAGGCCAGGTCCATTGTATATGCTTGCAGTTAGCAAAGATTGGGCAGTCACACGCCAGCACAGGGGTTTGACCTGGATTGAGGAAGTTAGTGATGGCCTTGAGGACATTCATAGCATGCTTTATCATAGCAGGGGAATCTGCTTTCTCTTGGAAGAGAGGGAGAAGTGCAACCACAGCAGGAGGATCAAGAGGAGGTGATTGCTGAGATGCATGATATGCAGCCCAAGAGATCGGTTCACCTTTTTCAAGAGGATCTTTGTCAAGGAGTTGAGAGGCATGCTGAATCCATCTTCCTTCCTTTTCTCTTGCTTGTTGAAGCTTTCCATCTACAGCTGTCATAGTGGCCTTTGGAACAGTAGTTGATGAGGCTTTGAGGTGGACTGATTCGACTATGCTATAAGCATCAAGGAGTTGAGGTTTTTCATTTGGATTTGCAGGAAGGAACCACTGTGACATCCGCCTACGTCCGTGATGGTCGTGTGTTGGAAATTGGATGACACTTATACCACTGCCATGGAACGACCCTTGAGCTGTAGTGGACGAAGGGTTGTGGTCCAGGTTATCCAGTGCCCCAACAGAAAAGAGGCCTTTCCTGAGAATGGATGGGCACACGATTTGTTCAGCTGTGAATTGTTTGCACATTGCCACTGACAGTTTCTTCTCAAGCTGTAGAACTCGGTCGTAGGAGATGCTTATACCTAGCCTGGCTAGCTGATTGATAAGTTGCTTGTTCCTTGTCATTGTGTGGATGTTAAGGCCAATGTAGATTGGAAGTGGAGGCTCTCTGTCCAGTGACTGCCGTTTATGTGTAGTCGGTTTCATACACCTCTTTTTGGAATTATGGAGGAACATCTGGGCTATCGTGTGACATACTTGTGAGTCATCATCGTCATCATTGTTCTTCATATCTGGTCCATACAGGATCATTGATGATAGGAGTGAAAGACTTGGAAGCATTTTCTGACAATTTGTAGGGAAGCTGCCAGAAAACATAAAGTGTGTTTTCCCGAACATTTCTTGTCTGCAGATTTTTGCAACTTTGGCAAACAGGAAAGCTTCATCTTGGTAATCCTTGTCCTTGAGAGCATCCTTCAGCAGTTGTTGCATGCCTTCAGGGAATACAAGAACAACATTCTTGCCATCTGACTGTTCCTGTACGTCTGTTTCAAAGAAGTGATCCACAAGCTTGGTTTTTAATCGGCCCTTATTCACCGAGACATGATATCCAAGACTTTGAAGACGGTGTTCATACTTCTCGTGGAGATCAGATAGTTTGAAGATGTACTGCCCATCTTGTATTGCAAACTCAACATAAGAAACTAGCTCAACAAATGCTTGAGCATGTGCTCGTTCTCCTTCCACTGTTTCCTTGTTGGACTTGGAAGAACTAAATTTCCGCTGATGGCCCCTGTAATTGTTCCTAAATTTTGTCAAACAATCCAAGTGATACTTTGCCCCGAGAGCAATGATATCACTTCCTCGTATTTTTGACATGAGTTTTTCATCTTGCATGTCACTTGCCATTCTCTTGAGAGACTGATCAGCTTCGAATGTTTGGAAATTGTGCAATGTTTTATTTCCAGCTTGTTCACAGAAGAGGCACAAACTCTTGTATTCAAATTCCGATTTCTGGCGCTTTGACCGTCGTAAGTCATTAGGTATACATTCTTTCTCATCTTTACTTTTTCCCTCCAATTTTCTTTTGAGTTTGTTATTATTAAATTTTTGATGACAAGAACGATGCCATGAGGCGTTGTTTCTCACAAATGCTTCAACTGTTCCCTCAGGTCCAAAGTCTACATCAATCGGTAATGAGTTTATTTTCCGGAACTCGTCAACATTTTCCAAGAATGAAGCATAAACTTTTTCTGCATTGTGCATTAATCCTTTTTGCGGACAGTTCACTTTTTCCTGTGTATGTTTCTTGCAGATTATACAAATGCTCCAATCCATGATGACCTATATAAAATGAGAATAAATATACTGAAAATCAAACCTGCAGATACAGGTCACTTAGTTTTTTTTTTATCCATTAATTTTATTTATTTATTTGTTTATGTTTTTTTAATTTTATTGTATTTTTTGCCTCTCATATCACTCATATTTGTTTACTTATAATCTCTGGTTTATTCAGCTGACATAAAGTTAAACTGCTATAATCTAACGTCATCATTGGCTAGGAAAAATCCAATATAACGGCTTGATAAAAAGTTGATAGCCTTGATTAGTAGGCCTATACTACATGGTAAGTATAGTTATGGGCCGTATGAATAAAGAGTGGCAATTGCTTGAGGGAGCCTGTTACTTGAATCTGTATGCATATAAATTGATTGCAAGAAAAAGCTTTTGCTAGCAAGCTCAAGCATTTGTTAAAAATGTAGTCATAAATTAAATATTTTGCTTTTACCTAGAAGCAGTTGTACAGAAGAATTTGAGTGTGAGTACTGGCATTTTTCTAGAAACGATGATGGCTTATCTTTCATAGTGAATTCCAAGATCATGATATCATTTTGAAGTAAACTACCTGATAAAGCTGTGCAAAAGTAATATAGCACCTAACTTTTATAATTCTTTGGTACGTACATGTATTCTAATTTGAATCGTCTAACAACCGTAATAATACAGTAATAATTGTACTCCTTTTAGTATTTCTTTTGTGTGACTCAAAATGATATTTCACCAATTTGCCAGCAGCATCAGAAGTAATTAGTTGTTCATTTTTCAGATGAATTCTCACTTGCTTTACGTTGTTATGACTACTTAGTATTTTTACAAGATCATGATTTTGTCATGTCATGTCATGATTTTGTTCGTGATGTATCATTCTATAATGGATCTTTAATAGAGCTTAAATGAAAATATTGTAAGCAACTAAGTATGAATTACTATATCAGGAAAAAGCTTCCCACCAAACAAATGACATTTGAATAAATGAAAACCGCTTGTGTTTTCCCTAGAATGGTGTGACGTGTTTTGTTGAAAGACAGAGCCATTTCATGCTGAAGGCAAGCAAAAGCTAAGTTTGAGGACAAGCAAGGTTATTCATACAGATTTTAGGCAATTGCTTTTATGCTTGATCTTATGCTTGAAGTTGAACCAATGCTTACAAGCAGTTGCTACCTTTTATGTATACGGCCCGATGTACAGTATAAACTTCTTAGAATCAATAAAAACATGAACCCGTAACTATACCAGTGTAGATAAATATGCTTGGTCCCCATTTACAGAGACATTCAGAGAGGCATCGGTCCAATTCTGATGTAAAGGCATAAACTTAAAAACCGCATTGCAGTAATGAATTTTCACCCAACTTTGAATTACCCAGGTCTGGCCTATGTGTAAAGTTATGCGGGCTTAAAGTTGATTGGTACACACTTCATCAAATTAGCTCTGATATATGACCATAACACACCCTAATACACCTATAATAATGCACACAAACACTCACTCGAATTAGATTTTGACCAACCTATGCCCCGTTCAAAGTTGTTAAGGTGTGTCTGGTGGTATAGACTAGCAGAGTATGGCACAATTCTACTTATCTTCCCCTTTGTTTTCAAAGTACAATTCATCTTGGAAGAGAAATGAATAGCACCAATTTCATGAAAGGTGATGCAAAGAAAAGAAAAATTATTTCTGACTAGTACTAAAATCAGTTTTGTTCATCGTCTCTTGAAATGTTATTTTACTTCCTTTCCAACCCTTCATATATTTCATAACACAAATTTGCATGGGTGGGACTGACTCTTGGTTTGTTCTTAGCAAGTGTACATATCATCATTGAAATTACAATATGCCTAAATAGTTAAGAAGATGTTTATTACAGTAAAAACTGATTTACTTACGTTTGTAATGAGGGAAATGTCTGAAATAAATCAACTGGATCCGGAGAAGGATGAAAATAGCTTTCTCTGCAATCCCATTGCTTTCTAATTCTCTGAAACTACAGCTTGCAGTACAAACTCTTGACCAATCAGAAGCCAGCATTCATGGGAGTCAGGGGAATTCCCTGTTATGCTAGTCTATGAATGCAGACACATTGTCACACAGGTGGGACTTTTGAAATCATGTAAATTAAGGCTACTTACTCATGATTCGTGTCAGCAGATTTTTTGGAGCATAGCCTAATTTTGATCCTCATACATATACAAATGTCTGGTGAAAAAATTATGCTTTTGTCCGGCCTGTCATGATCAAAGGTATATTTGTCACTAAGCTACCCCACTACATGTAATGTACATGTGTATATATGACTTTTAATTATTAGCCCTAGGGGTGCCACAGAGTTCACATACACTTTCATACATGTGAATCATTTATCAGAGAATCGCGTTGAAAAGAGCCATACTCAAGCTTTTCGTCTTGCACTCAGAGTAAAACGCAAGAATGAAACAGAAAGCCGAAATCAAACAATATAAACGGAAACTAAAAGAAACAAGGTGCGAATATAATGAGCTCTGATTGAATCATTTATGATTAAATATCTTAATTGGTTTTGCGTGGAGGTTATTTTTACCTGACTGTTGAGAAAGCATAAATGCTTGTTAGTAAGCAACCAGACAGCCGACGGCTTTAGGTCCTCCCTGACGGACTTGGTAATAAGGATTAATGCCTTACCAGAGGTACATGTAATCAAGGTTGGTTTTTGTTTTTTGTTTCCCTCATCTCACTGAATACCTTGTTCCATGTTGTACGATCAAACTATAAATATGATTTGAAATTTTCAGAAGATAGACAAATTGATTTATTCACAATAAACATGTAAGTTGTATTGTCTGTTTGGAGAGAGAAGGGCCTTGTCTCTATGTGCAATTAAATACATCTACAAGAATACACCAGTTTACAGTTGTATCAGTGCGCATGCGCAGACAGTTGACCTCGGGTCATTGGCCCCAAAATTGGGGCCAATAACCTCTGACCTCTGGTATTTATGCGTAAATTAAAATTGCGCCCATGCAAATGATGATGTGCGCGCACAACGCAGCGCGCAGGCAGTGATGTCATCATTATTTGCATGGGCGCAATCTTAATTTACGCATAAATACATGACTCCTAGGTCATTAGCTTTGTTTAAAATGGCGCACACAACTGTAAACTGGTGTATTCAGGCAGACTGAACCCTTTGCATTGAAATGGTTAACATCCTATGAATATTATTGATAGTGCTTGATGGTATTAAAGTCCCTCTGATGAGTTAGGGCTATATTTCGTTGAGATTTCTCAGTCTTCATTCGTAATAAACGATATGCATGTGTGTAGTTTTTATGAGGAAATGGCCACAGAGTCATTTTAAACATTGATAATGAAATAATATGAGAGAGGAGTTCATTAGCATGAAATCATGATTATTATATATCTTTCTACGTTTGTACCTCTACGTGATAAAGTCATGAATTCTTACTATTGAGCATATTGTGCTACTACATTACGCTAAAGCAATATTTTGTACCAAACACATGATGGTAATTACATGAAAATGTGCTGGTATAAAAGAACATAGTACCAAAATCACCTAACACACATTGTTGTAAATTGCAATGTGTATAAAAGTGCATGGATACAATGCGATAACTTCAATGGCTGGCCTGCACATCAACGACGCCAGTAGAAAATGCATGGTGCCCAACTGCTCGTTGGTTCATGCAAATTAATAAGCATTCAGCAATGTTTTCTTCCAGGTCCAACCCATTTTTCATGATATTCTGATGCCATTGTTATCATTATCAATTTTAGGTGATGTTATCAACACACTTTTAAATGTGCATGTAGTTAAAAAAAAGTGTGACCAAACACAATGTAGCATTGCATTGTCCTCTCTTTGCCAATGTGAAAGATGATGAATGTATAGAATGCATTTTTGTTATGCCCACACCTAAAGACCTAAAAATAACCAAAGCTCACAGAGACATATGGGTTAATTGTTGAACAAAATAAATAGCAGTAAAGTGTGCTATTGCTATCCCACCTAGATACATAACATGTAGGTGTTAGAACAGCACCATTATGAAATTATATAATATGTATTTCTTTCTTCATTTCATTTTGGTTTTGTAACTATAGGAATTACGAAACGCCAGATTAATTCAGTGCTGCTTTTGTCTCTAGCACTTATGACCCTCTTTTTGTTTTCCAGTGAATACATGAATTTGATCGCAACATTTCTAGGCCAAGTACAGGTTAATCAAGCCTAACAAATTCTATGGAAAAAAGCCAAGAAAATTAGATGGACAACAGTTATGATTCAGTGAATGAAATGATCCCCTACACGACTCACTCACAAGTGGATTTCAATCCAAATGAAATGACCCCTTACACGACTCACTCACAAGTGGATTCCCACTCCAAATGAAATATCCTTACATGACTCCCTCACAAACGGATTCCCACTCCAAATGGAATGATCCCTTACACGACTCACTCACAAGTGGATTCCCACTCCGAATGAAATGATCCCTTACACGACTCACTCACAAGTGGATTCCCACTCTAAATGGAATGATCCCTTACACGACTCACTCACAAGTGGATTCCACTCCAAATGAAATGATCCCTTACATGACTCCCTCACAAACGGATTCCCACTCCGAATGGAATGACCCCTTACATGACTCACTCACAAGTAGATTCCCACTCAAATGAGATGATCCCTTACATGACTCCCTCACAAGTGGATTCCCACTCCAAATGAAATGATCCCTTACACGACTCACTCACAAGTGGATTCCCACTCTAAATGGAATGATCCCTTACACGACTCACTCACAAGTGGATTCCACTCCAAATGAAATGATCCCTTACATGACTCACTCACAAGTGGATTCCCACTCCGAATGGAATGATCCCTTACATGACTCCCTCACAAACGGATTCCCACTCCAAATGGAACGATCCTTTACATGACTCACTCACAAGTAGATTCCCACTCAAATGAGATGATCCTTACATGACTCCCTCACAAGTGGATTCCCACTCCGAATGGAATGATCCCTTACATGACTCCCTCACAAACGGATTCCCACTCCAAATGGAACGATCCTTTACATGACTCACTCACAAGTAGATTCCCACTCAAATGAGATGATCCCTTACATGACTCCCTCACAAGTGGATTCCCACTCCAAATGAAATCATCCCTTTAATATATGACTCTTTTTCAAGTGGATATCCATTCATGTGTATTAAGACAGTATAACATGTCCTATACTTATCTGATATCAAGTCCATTTGTTGGCATAAGATGAAGTCATAAATGGCGAGACAATTTTCATGCTTTAAATTCCAACAGTTTTCATTAGGCTCTTTTAAACCATCTGCACATTGCCTTGGAAACTAAAAAACAAAATCACTTACTGGTATACAGTTTTGTTATTATCACTCGAAAAGATGTTACGTACATGTACATCAAAATATGTGACCTAATAAAAGCTGAGGATTTGAAGCATGAAAATTCTCCTTTCCATCATTTAAGTCCTATTCTGCAAATGAACTTGTCCATACACAGTAATTGGTCTTTTTTCTTCCTTTTTATATTTCTTGGGGGGGGGGGGGGCGCAGCTAGACAAAAATTGTCAATAATTTGATAGCCTCTACAGCTGAATAATAAAGCAGGACATAAAAGGTCTGAAAAATCGAAATTGACCCTTACCTGAATCACTATTCTCTCACGTAACTGGTTAACAATTCATGACTCTTCTCCAACAGCTCTCAATGTAGGTCAACATCTAAAGAAATACAAAACAAAACAACTGTTTAGAAAGAGGAATCATAAAAGCAAGTGGTCATTGTAGCTTACAATTTGATTGACATCATTAAAAGTAGAATAAATTTGTCAGGCAAATAAAACTCAAAACTCACACAAAAATCTCAAAATGTGAAAATACAGCACAACAAAAATGTGCAACATTTGTTATGATGACCTTCTTTGATAGATAAGAGCAATGTTACTTGCACGACACTTCTGCTTAGAGGTATCTAAATTTGATATGAACCTTATGTTTTCAAATGGTATCCATTTTCCCCACAATTTTTGCCATTCACATGCTAAAAACTTGCAATGCTTGTCTAAGTGCAACATGTTACCTTCTAAGAGTTACCTGCTCAGAGCAGCAGGCTACACGATGGACAAAATGTTTTTAAATGATATGTAAATTTGTATATTCTTAATACAGATAAATGCCTTTCTGGCTCTCAGCAGATGATGTACAGCTAAATATCATACAATTTTGGTCAAAATTCATTCAATCAATAAACAAGGGAAACGCTCTCTGCGGTCTCACCTGCATTACGCAATTTGATATGATGAAAAATTGACGTTGGGACATTATTTATAGGCATGGTGGCCCATTAGCAGGCCCCAAAAATTGAAATCCTCTGTACATAATCAGCATTTCGAAGTGAATATTTACAAAGAATCATCCAAAGAATTATTTACTACTAAATGTACCACGATCGATAATTTGAATGAAATATGAACAAATTAATTTAAAAACTATTAATTCTCATATTAAGTTGTGAAAACATAATCCAAGTCTACTGACCTTTGACCTTGTGACCTGTAATTTGTTTCATATGATTTGTGATACTTGATAACCCTTGGGTACAAGTTTCATGGAATTTGAACAATCAATTTTGAAAATATGCTAAAAAGTTCGAAATCTTGATGTTGATGCCACAACAAAGTCTAAGTTTATTGACCTAAAATTACCTTTGACCTTAACTGAGCAACCTGAAATACTACTCACATGATTGGGGGTACTTGATAACCCTCTAGTCTAAATTTCATTAAATAAGAACTTAAACTTTCAAAATTATTTCAAAAATTCAAAAACTTAACCTTAGGTTAAGTTTTTTGATGATGATGCCACAACATAGTCCAAGTCTGTTGACCTGAAATGACCTTTGACTTTGACTTTGTGATCTGAAATTCTAGTCACATGATTGGGGATACTTGATAACCCTATAGTCCAAGTTTTATTGACTAAGAACTTATACTTTGAAAATTATATCAAAATTCAAAAACTTAACCTTAGGTTAAGTTTTTGATGTTGACGCCGTCACCGGAAAAGCGGCGCCTATGTCTCGCTTTTTTGCTACGCAGGCGAGACAAAAAATCATTAAGTTCAGTTAAACACTTAATTCAGTCAATGTTCCTGTTATTAACTAGAAATATCGCAATCTGTATTGACGCGCAATGGCAGCGATTTTTGTGTCATCCTTATGTTCGAAGGAGGGACAAAGATTCTCTCTCCCCTCCCTGAAACAAGGATGACGTAAAGATCGCCTCTAGTGGCTCGGAATTGTCAAAACTAGGAGCAGTATCACTAAAACAATATGTGTGTAGATTAGAGTATCATGCATCTCTGTAGAAAATTTCCCAGAAATCTGTCAAGAAATGAGGCAGTCACAGCGCACAAAAGACAGCCACCAAAGTATGACATTTGACCCTATAACAGAAGGAAAACAGGTGGTAGCATCACCAAACACTATAAATGTGTAGATTTTACTAAGACTCACCTCCATACAGAATTTGGAAAAAATCCTTGAGGAAATGTGGCAGTTAGAGCACATACATGTGTAAGAGACATATTACCTTTGACCATATAAAAGATGGAACAATGAAGGCAGCAGCGCCCAAAGTGTAGATGTGTAGATTTTACCAAGATATATACAACTCCATACAAAATTTGAAAGAAAACCGTCATGAAATATGACCTGCAGAGTGCACACTAGACACCCACCAAAATATGACCTTTGACCCTATAATAGACAAACACAGGTGGCAGCATCACCATACACTCAAGATATGTAGATTATACCAAGATACACCTCCATACAAAATTTGAAAGAAATTCTTCAAGATATGTGACAGAAAAAGAGCACAAAAGAGACAATGACCTTTGACCCTATAATAGACAAACACAGGTGGCAGCATCACCATACACTCAAGATATGTAGATTATACCAAGATACACCTCCATACAAAATTTGAAAGAAATTCTTCAAGATATGTGACAGAAAAAGAGCACAAAAGAGACAATGACCTTTGACCCTATATAGATATTACAGAATGGAACAATGAGGGTAGCATTACCAAAGAGTAAAGATGTGTAGATTGTACCAAGATATATAAAACTCCATACAAAATATGAAAGAAATCTGTCATGAAATACAACCTGCAGAGTGCACACTAGACACCCATCAAAATATGACCTTTGATCCTACAATAGACGAACACAGGTTGCAGCATCACCAAACACTAAAGATGTGTAGATTATACCAAGATACACCTCCATACAAAATTTGAAAGAAATCCTTCAAGAAATGTGACAGAAATAGCGCACAAAAGAGACGATGACCTTTGACCCTAAAAAGCATGGAACAATGAGGGTAGCATCACCAACAAGTAAAGATGTGTAGATTGTACCAAGATATATAGAACTCCATACAAAATATGAAAGAAATCTGTCATGAAATATAACCTGCAGAGTGCACACTAGACACCCACCAAAATATTACCTTTGACCCTACAATAGACGAACACAGGTGGCAGCATCACCAAACAATGAAGATGTTTAGATTATACCAAGATACACCTCCATACAAAATTTGAAAGAAATCCTTCAAGGAATGTGGCAGATAGAGTACCCCTGAATTTAAAGTACCCCTCCAGCATACTGCCGGGAGATACAATAATAAGACTTGTTTCTTATAAAGCACTGGACCATTAACTGACCAAAGCCCTTGAAGTAGTATAATTAGTTCATTACCCTGGTTACTGGATTCAATTACTATCATGTACATTCCAGGGCATATTCTCTACTCCCTGAGGAGCATTCCAGTTTATCTAATGAACAGTCAACTGATCAGCATAATAATCAAACATTTAATGAGCCAGGTGGCTAAATGATTGACATGACATTGATCAACTTAATCAAGCATTCAATATATCAATCCACCAACCAATCAATCAATCAATCAATCAGTCAGTCAGTCAATCAAACAATCGCTTTGTAAGACAATTAAACTACATGTAACACCAGCAATACTAGTAAATCTTCTTTTTTTATATACAAAAACATAGAGAAATCTTACAATCAATGATTTGTTTTCTTCTTCACATTATCTTATCTGTAAATTAATTATCAATATAAAACAATCACTAAGCAAATCAATAAGTAAATCAATAAGATAATCGATAAGAAAATCAATCATTCAGTCAATATTATCAATCTTATAATGAATTTCAATTATCAAGCAAGTAAACATTACCAATCATCTATCAGTCAATCAAGATATTATGTAATCAATAAATCAATATGTCTATCAAACAATCAATCAGTCACTAAACAATTGAACCTATTATTTAAACTGAACACCAAACATAAACAACTTGAGTGGTAGCAAAGTTTAATGCCATGCGAGCACTATGCCTTTAGAAAATGGTAGAGATACGTGTACATGTACTGTATAGCCAGCACATAATATGAGTATGACAATGATATCACTATGGATTAATGATTGACACTAATTGACACAACTGATAAGGAATATTGTAATCTATTGAGAAAATATCAAATTGATATGAACGTTACCTGATAAACTATGCACACGTCTTTTGTAAAGCTAGTACGAGGAGATCAATCATACGTACACTATTCTTGCTCAATCAACCACGCTTCTGAATTATCCAATCACACGTTTCGATCAATTCCATTATAGGGTCTACGGTAGTACAAAATCACATGATGTGGAGTCAAACTAGGAGAGTATGACTTTCTCAGCAAACATGCACAAAATAGTGTTTATATCCTGTAAGGTTATATAGGCTACAAGCTCCCAATGAAAGGCATTGGTGGTAGTAATAACAATTAGTTGATATGAACTGCGTAGAGTGCATGCATGCCTGCATGGTGTGTCAATAATAAGAGAGAAATAGCGTAGGTCCACTACAGCTGACTATCAAGACTAGAGTGATATGCATTGGTGGGCGGGTACCAGGCTTTTATAGCGTTTCGTCTCAATGCTCCACTAAGCACACGTTGCTCTTGCGCAGATCTATTATAGATAGGTAGGTAGAGAGAGACAGAGAAAGAGAGAGTCAGAGAAAGAGAGAGGCAGCCAAACACACTCGCACACATACCGGTAGCTGCAGCAGTGTTGTATCACAGAGTTCATGGTGTGTACCGGTATACATGTGTACATGTACAAAGCTTTGATGCAACAGGTATCTCATTTTACCTGTATGTAAAGTGCTATTTATAGAGGAAAGCTACTCTTTATTAAAAGAGCAATATAAAAAGAGTTCACTCCTATCCTGTTTAATCAGATGAAAATTATGCATTGAGAGAGTGAGGGTAAACAGGGTACATGTACATGTACATGTATCATTCAGAATAAAATGTTTATTACCATGAATGATATTATAGCAGAGAATATTAGAAGATGATACTACTGTTTACCTCAATTTATCATTTTTATTATCTCTACTCTTGGTATTGTATACTGTCTATATCTGGTTGCCTGTAATTTTATCTTTAAACTATTAGTTTACAAAGGTCTGCAATTACTCCTTTTTAATTTAAGCCATTAACCAAAACTTGTCCTGGTAGCTCAGTATAGTGTATTGCTGAAAATCATAAAAGTAGTTTATTCAAATTCAGGGACAGTTTGTTTGCTTGTATCCATTCAACTACAAAAAGCAATTCAAAATTCAGGAAAAACATGAAGATTTCTAGGATTGGGATGTGAGCAGAACATACTCGAGTCATTTGCAAAATTTAGGAACGAAAGAACCGTGGATGAATTTATGAAGTCATTTATATAGATAATAAAAAGCGGGCCCTAAAAAGAGCCTTGTGGTAACCCACAAGTTATTGATCCAGTACTTGAGTTACATGTACAATCATTAATAGAACAAAATAGGGTTCTGTTGGTAAGATAATTTTTGAGCCACTCCGGGGCAGTTCCTCGAATGCCATAATAATAGGCAAGTTTATAGGGTAAAATATCATGATTAATAGTGTCAAAGGCCTTGGAAAAGTCCGGAAAAATACCAACGTGTGTGACTTATCATCGATTGCCTTGTCTACTCATAGCATGTCCCTGGTCTACTTTATCAATCAATTGTTAAATAGCATGCATGGTTGAGTGCTTTTGTCGAAAACTGAACTGGTGATCTGTCAAAATAATGCATCCAGTAAGGAACTTAAAGGTAATGCAAAGTTTTGGGAAATTTTGAAAATTGGATGGATAGTAATTCTTTAAAATTTTGATATATTAAAATTTTTGATAAATTAAAGCCCCGAGAACACTTCTGCTTTTGAGAAATCCAATGTTAAAGAATTTATGGTGCTCCCGGTAAATTCAAATATTTCAAATAGCGCCTTAGGCCATTCCATGGTAGCTGCGACCATGAAAATCTCAGAATATATAATTTCATCACTTTAGACTCGATTTCAACCGCGATAACGATTATTTAATATTGTAAAATCGCATATGCTTCCAATATGTTCATTCGAACCAAATTGAAGACCCCATACCAAAACTTTGTATTACCTTTAATGATACAGGTACAATTTTTTCCAGTAATTTTGAAAAAGTTGTCAACATAGATATTGGTCTATAATTTCCTAACTCCTCTGTTTCTTTTTTTGAAAATTGAGATAACTTTGCAACTCTCATTTTACTAGGGACAATACCGTTTAGCAATGATATATCAAAAATATGAGTTAAAGGGGAAACTATTTTGTGAACAACCTTTTTAAGACGAAAATTTTAGATACCATCATATCCTGTGCTTTTTTGGATCCATATTCGACACAATATCAATTACTTCTGTTTCATGGATAGGAGAAAGAATATAGATCAAGAATTTGATTCTTTCATCCTCTTTCTTTCCCTCTTTCTTTCCCTCTCTCTCTCTCTCTCTTTCCTCACTCTCTCTCTCTTTCCTGCTTTCTCTTTCTTCACCATATCTCCCGGTCTCTTTTACTCTCTATTTCTTTTGCTCACTTTCCTTCCCTCTCCACTGGACCTCTCTCTCCCTTTGTGACCTCTTTTCTCCATATCTTTCCCTTCTCTCTTCCTCACTTTCATTTTTCATTTAGGTACATATTCACCATTTCCTTCTTGTTTGTATAATTTGCTTTTATTTTACATTTGGTACAAAATTCAGGATAAACATGTAAATGATACCGGTTTAAATTGTACTCTTGTTTTTTTAAATGCTTTTAAAATGCAAGGAATATTGAATATCCATGTGTAATTCAGTATATATGTAACTGCGATGCACGATTCAATAAATACCATACCATACCATATATAGAAAGAAAAAAATAGGATCGTGATAACGGTTTGCTTGTAAATGCAATGGCAAGTCTTTTTCTGTATACAATACATCAATATAATAAGCAGTAAAGTCAGGTTCCACCCATTATAATACAGCCTAACAAAAAGAGCACAGCAAATGTTTTATACATCATGCATTTGCATACATGTATGCCTGTAATAGTTCCTGAAATCACTTCCTTGTATTATCACGTTTTGCATGCGCTAAGCTCTCTTTCAGCTCTCTATTCCATGTAGCTTACATGAACAAAAGAAAATGAAATGGATATATACGGTCACAATACCTGTTTCCAACACGTCACTAGATGACAGGCTGTACATATATCCGAGGTAAGAAAGAAAGATAAAAGGTCCAATCATCTGTCAGGATTTACCACGCAGATGACGTGGACCTCTGTATATATACAGTGTACTTCTTCTAAAATGAACTGGAGAGTGGATTCAAATTAAATGTTTTGCTAGACTTGGGAGTTGGGACTACTTTCTCTCTGTGCATCTCTCTCCCTCTCTTTATCTCTCATACAGGTGTCTCTCTCAGACCCCCTTCTCACTCATTCCTAGATCGATCAAGAGTAGACCGATCCAGTGGATCGCTCCAGAGGTTCGCTTCGTTTTTATGTTCACACTCACAAGCTAGACCACACTTGTTGCTATGGTATAGCGCAAATGAGCTAGACTGCTCCTGTTGCTGGGTAGCAAAGGTCAGCGGGTCAAATGTTTCGCGCAGAATTTAAAACAGAATGGAGTGCCTCATCTTCTGCTATATTTTGTTATTTTTGTCATTATATCATTGTTTTTCCATCTTTCCACTTCTTTCCTATCTTTTAATTTACTATTATTTATAATTTTCTCTCTGTCTTTCCTTATGTCAGTCTTTGTTTTTCCTTCATTCACTTATGTTATTCTTCTTTTATCATTCTATCATTTTTTTTCTTTCTATCTTTCGTCATGTTATTCTTTGTTTTCCTTGTATAATTTTCTCTTTCTGTTTTTTTATATTATTCTTTGTATTTTTATCTTTTACTTCTCTTCTACCACTCCATTATCTATTCTTTATTAATTTTATCATTTTCTCTCGCTGTCTTTCCTTATGTTATTCTTTGTTTCTTCCTTCTATCACCTTCTCTTATGTTATTCATCGTTTGCATCATTCTATCACTTTCTCTTTCTGTCTTTCCTTATGTTATTCTTTTGTTTTTATCATTCAATCACTTTCTCTTTCTGTATTTCCTTATGTTAATTTTTGTTTCTTCCTTCTATCACCTTCTCTTATGTTATTATCATTCTACCACTTACTCTTTCCGTCTTTCGATGTTATTCTTTATCTTCCTTCTATCACCTTCTCTTTATATGTTACTCTTTGTTTTTATCATTCTATCACTTTCTCTTTCTGTCTTTCCTTGTGTTAATTTTTGTTTCTTCCTTCTATCACCTTCTCTTATGTTACCGTATTCATTGTTTGTATCATTCTATCATTTTCTTTCTATCTTACCTTTTATGATTCTTTTTTTAAATTTGTGTACTGTAATTTCTTTCTCTCTTTCATTACTTTCCCGCCAAAAACATACTCACTTCCGGTTGAAGACAATGCGTGTAAAGTCTGCTTATAAATTAAAAGCTTGTTCATGCAGATGAGGCGCGGTAGATCAAAAAAGTCATCGTTTGTTATTTTACATGTAAATGGATTGCAACTGCACCCAACCAAGGACTCATTTGAAATCAATGAGCTCTGTGTTATCAGATAATGAAATGTGAAGTGTATTAGACTTTACGTCATCACTGAAGACCCGCTACGGTATAGCCACGTCATATTCTGAACGAGCCATAAAATGCTCAAGCATTTTTACACAAAGATTATAGAAAAGATATCAGATTAAGATCACATTCACTCGACATGGTTTCAAATTCGAGTAGACTTCTTCACTAGTTTATATCAGTATATAATACCATTCAGTGGCCATTATTAATATGATAACAGATTGAAGACATTTAGAGTCATAATCAGGGATGCCAGTGCCAATTGTCTCTAGGGTCGGAGAAAAAAGCCCTGTTAGCGGTGATGAAATGGAATTCGCTTAGCTCACACAACTACGCAAGTGCAGTGCATGCATGGATCGCAAATCGCTAGCGCGATATATATAGCGTGTGTGTGATATCTCGCTAGTTTAAAGATGAAGTTGAGTTCTGGTCATGCGATTGCATTGTGAAAGAAACGGTGTGGAACTGACCAGAAAAGGTTGATCATCTAGCATATAAGAATTTGTGTGTATTGCAAGGTTCTGGAATCATCAAAATGATAAGAAATTTGGCCCAGTCTTGGTAAAGTTACAAACACTGTACACCGAAAGATGTATATGGGACTACACGAACACGTGGCGTAAAAAGCCGGCCCCCGATTTTTACGATGTTACATGCATATTTAGATTATGAAGGCATTTGAAGAGCCATGCTTTTCAGGGAACATGTCTTATCTGATGTTCTTCCACACTTGCATAATAAGAATGAGTAACCTCACAAATTATTTTTCACCTCTTCCCAGAACTCAACCTTCTCTTTAAGATCCAGTTGTTACCCAATATTTGCATGTCCAAATACATGCGGGATGTACTTCAAAAATTATGAAAGTGCATTGTGTCCGCAAAGTCTAGATGCTTTTATTACAGAATCCTACACCAGCAGTTTTAACAAATCATTCGTATCTGCCCTACAATACAACATACATTTACAAACTGCACAGTAATATACTGAAAATCACATTTCAAGGTCTATTAGTCTTTTCTTGTTCATTCATCTGATTGATACACGTCCATTTGACACACAAAATATTTTAAAGCCTGAATTCCGGCAACTGCCAGAAAACTGGCAACACTGCATTTATGTTTAGGAAAAATTAATATGCAAAGCATGAATACAAAGACTTTAGAAAATGTAGAAACCATTCAAAGAAAATCATTTAAGGTTTGAGATTAAACACATTGTATACACAAATGTGCTAATGAATATAAAAGAAGTAGGAGATGAACTACGAAAATATAAGAGGCCAGAGAAAACCTACAAATGTACTCAAAGCAGAAATTAGATGAAATCATGCTATCATACATGTAGCTATGTCATGAGCTTTGTCTTTTGTTTCCTTTTAAATATGCATCTGTTTTGAGAAACCATATGAAATATTAACAATGTATATACATCATTTCTGAGCTATGGCAGACATGCAACACCGACCCCATGTGACCAACGCCATTAACGCCATTACTGCCTTGTGTTGTATTGTGCTGCCAAGATTTCCTACTACCGTAAATCTCTGTGTATAAGGCACACTTTTTTTTCTTTTTTTGTTGTTGATTTATGGCGCTTTGCCTGGCAATGTCTCCCAGCTCAGTAATCAGTGTGTTGACTCATCACTCAGAAACTACAACAACATTCAAATTTGTCTGTCATCTTGGTTTGAAAGTAATCTTTCTAATAGATCTCAATATGTAGTTTATAATAATAATTCCTCTAAAAAAAAATTCTATAACAAATGGTGTACCACAAGGTTCTATCCTAGGTACTCTATTGTTTTTAATTTACATTAATGATCTTACACATTCTTCTAAAAACGACATTGTCAGCGCCTTCAATTGCACCTCAATGTTAAATGAAGGTCCTTCCCCGCGTGGGTTTTCGGCAACAAAAAAAAACAAAATAAATGATTTTTTTTTTTTTTTTTTTTTGCTGAGTTGTTGCCGAAAACTGGGGTGCGCCTTATACACAGGTGCGCCTTATACACAGAGATTTACGGTATCCAAGAACAATCATGTTCTGGAACCATCTACCAGGCTCAGCAGTCGATGTAAAAAGGTATAACCTACTTCAAGGAGGCTGTTATAACCTTCATTAAAATGATGCAGCCTCCTGCATGCTCTCATGCTTTTTACTTGCACTGGACTTAAAATATTTTACTGTAAATTGATAACTGCTTTGTCCACACGCCATTTCTGCACTTCTTGGCACTCCTTGCCATTACCCACATCACCTACCACCCCAGTACAGCTTCCTGAGCTTCCTGAGCTACAATAGGCATATCCTCATCAGCTCGAGATTGCCAAATATCCTGCAATTTGAACTATCCCAATGACAAATTATCCAGTTAATTTGGGTCTTCATCAGCCCGAAGTTGCAATTTGCGGGATATTTGGTCGAGATCATCCAAAGATATCTTGGGCTAGTTTGCAAAATATCCCGCTATTTGTCCAGGGCGTCTTCACCAGCACGAAGACTTGCACTATATGCGCGAACGCTGAGCAAAATGTCTCAAGCTAATTTCTCGAGCTCGAGTTTCAAATTTCAAGGTCAAGTCTCGAGCTGATGAGGACGCGATTTGTGTTTTTCAGCATTATTTCCCAAATCAGAAATAGCGGGCTATTTGGCAATCTCAAGCTGATGAAAACAGGCCTAACATGTACTGTATGTACCACAGGGATTACACCATCAAGTTGAATAATAAAATGTGGATGCTGTGAAAGGATATCCTTCTTCTTCTGAAATCAGGAAATGTGCTGCCAAATCAAAGCAAGATTTAGTTGTTCCGAAACTTTCATGCATTGCAAACATGTTAAATGTTATTTCCAGCTATGATTCAAATACTTAAAAAAAAGGTCTGGCATTAAAGGTATTACAAAGTTTTGGTATGGGGTCATGAATTTGGTTCAAATTAACATATTGGAAGCGTATGCGTTCCTTCAATATTCATTGATCGTTGTCGCGGTTGAAATCGATTCTAAAATTATGAAATTGTAAATAATAAACTTCTTATGTTGTATAGCTCCCTCTCAAGGTCAAGTTATTAATTAAGCTATAAAACAATGTTTTTTAACTAAAATCGACCGATTAGCTATTCCCATTTAGAAATTATATATCACAACTACATATTCTGAGATTTTCATGGTCGCAGCTACCATTGTACGGCCATAGGCGCTATTTGAAATTTATCAAAATTTACCAGGAGCACCGGTAAATATTTATATTCAATTTTTCTCGAAAACAGAAGTGTTTTAGGGGCTAATTTTTTTAGTGCTTATAATACATCCACAGGGGCATCCAAATATATCAAAATTGTAAAGATTCACTATCCACCCAATTTTCAAAATTTCCCAAAACTTTGTATTACCTTTAAATAATGGAACCATGAACTGTACATACATGGAAATAACATGTATGTTTCTAGGGGGGGGGGGGGTGTTACCCCTTTACTCCTTGCAAAGTCAAGAAATGTGTATACACTACACAGTGGACTCTAATCCTGAATTAAACCCTATATTCAGCAGTCAATGCATCATACAATGATAATAGTGGAAACCATGAAACCTAGGATGGATGGAACAATAAATGAAATCTTGATTAACATTTCTGTACTCCTCCATTACCTGAAAACAAACCCTCCAGACAACCCCTCCACAAATACTGTTCTACTCCCTAGGACCGTTTCCCTCGATACCCTATTACCCATCATCCCCAATATCACTACCCTAATTGTGAAAAGAACTAATCCAATCACTGTGAATTTGCTGATTCACTTGTGATTGTAAATGTGTCTTCAAGGTCTCTAGTCCCTTCTGCAGGGTCTCCAAATGATAATGGGGATCTTCTACAGATCAACAAAACCTGACCAATGCTCTGCTTTAAACTTCTGTCAGGCTTTCATATCTAAAGCTCATCTCCAAACTGGATTACTCCAGTGTATCAAGTACATCATGCAGTTCAATATAGAGCTTTCTCTCAGAAAGATTCTCAGTCAATAGTTTCTAAGCAGCTGGGCAGCGTTTCACGAAACCGTCATAAGTACAAGTCCAACGACATCCCATTGAAAAGCCTGTATTAAGTTTAGCACGCATTTAAATGTGAGGTTGGTGAACTTGTAGTTATGACGGTTTCGTGAAACGCAGCCCAGGTGCCTGAAATGCGTCCAAAATGCCAAAAGGATCAGTCCTCGACCGACCCTGTTCTTGCTAGTTACATCATGATCAATACCATCTGTTTCACCACCAATCAGTATCATAGCAGATGACCCTGTTGTCACTGTGACCGTGTCATTGGATCAATAATGTTTATGAAATAAGGGTAAATTACACATGTGTATCAATCAATCAGATAGCTCTGATTAGTATTGTCTGACCTTCACCTGAACTACATAAAACAGGGACAAAACCGACCTTCCCCCATCACTATCTGAACGAGCAACTCAGTTTTAGAGCAACTCTAAACAGCTTTAGATGAATTTTACTCCTGTGTGAAAAGGCTGATGGTCTTTCGTAAACCAAGAAGCAAAACAGGGGCAGGGGCAGTAATATACATTGTAGCAGCATGTATAGGGGAGCTACAGGATGGCAGGATAGCTGCACTTAACTAAAGACAATGTACATAGAAACTTGATTTAATCAATACAGGCACTATTTAAAAGTTCTCTGCCATGATTCTGTATTCAATATTCTACATAATTGATATGTACCCATACACCATTAATGCTAAGTTCAAACCAACGCCGAATTGATGGCGCATTAAATCGGCGAGCAAAGCGGCGGCAAAGCGTAGCAAAGCTTAATTAAAGCGTAAAGACCGTAATAGAGCGTGAGAAAGCTTTGAGCAATTCGGGACATTCGGCAAGAGCGCCATTTTTTTTTAAACTGTTTAAAAATTTGAGGCGATCTGTCACAAATTGTGTAAAGCGGGGAGAGCGTATTAGAGCTGAAATGATTGAGCACATTATCAATATGGTTGACCGTGCTCGACTTCATGCCACCAACGCTTCATTAATTATCATGGGCGATTTCACTGACCTAGAAACCGATGAGATTGAAAGACATACCTCGTTGTCTCAGATAGTCAAGGAGCCTACTCGTGAATCGGCTATCCTGGACAAGATTCTGACTGACCTTAATGAGGACATCTGTGATCCTCAGATTTCGACGCCAATTGCTTCTAGCGATCACAATGTTGTTACCGTCCTGCCTTGTCTCCTGCCGCCTCCCAGGAAATCTACCAGAACATCCTATCGCCCCTTTCGTGACTCCTCTGTCAGGGCTTTCGGGCAATGGGTACAGCAGATGGACTGGTCTATTATTGGGGACTTTGATGCTAATGACATGGCTTCAGAGTTCAATGACCTAATCAACACCAAGTTCAGACAATATTTTGAACTTGTTACTGTCAAACGAAGGTTAGATGATGAGCCGAATGATGAGATTCGCAGAGCAATCAATCGCCGCGATTCTTCCTTTCGACATGGGCATCCAGACTTTAAACGGTTGAGGAACCATGTACAGAGATTGATCGATAACGCGAAGGACTCATTCTACCAGCGCAAAGTTGAACATCTTAAGAATTCAGAGCCTGGGAAGTAGCATCAGCAAATCCGTCATCTTGCTGGCATCCATAAGAAGCAGCTTAATCTTTCATCTGACGGCAGATCAGATATTGACATTGCTAATGAGCTAAACAGGCACTTCGCTGCCATCTGCTCTTCATTGCCACCACTCGACAGAGGTGCTCTGTCGGCTTTTCTACCAGCGCCCTCACCCCCTCCTGTGATCGATCGTCGGAGGGTTTATAAGCGCCTCTGTGGAATCAGCACTGCCAAGGCCTGTCATCTCAATGATCCCCCTTCGCGACTGTTGAAGGAGTTCGCTTATGAACTTTCTGAACCTTTGACCACTCTCTTCAATATTTGCCTCAGTCAGGGTTGCTTCCCTGACATATGGAAACATGCATCTATCAGTGCTATTCCCAAAACTAATCCTGTCACCAGCTATGATCAGCTCCGGCCAATCTCCATAACACCCACGTTAGCGCGTATCTTTGAAGGTTTCCTCGCTGACTGGATCATGAGCAGCATCCGCCCGTTTGTTGACCACCGCCAGTTTGGTAATCTTCGTGGATCGTCAGTTACGCACTACTTGGTCAGCCTGCTCGACACCATCCACAGAGGGCTTGACAAGGGTGGCACTCTCGCTAACCTCTGCGTTGTGGATTTTTCTAAGGCTTTTGATCATGTCAACCACACCATTGTTATGAACAAGTTGATCGACTTAGGTGTTGATCACTCTATTATCCCTACTATCTGCAGCTTCCTTTCCAACAGAGCGCAGACCGTCCGCTACCATGGGAAATCCTCTCAACAACAAACCATCACCTGTGGGGTACCCCAAGGTACTCGCCTCGGACCAGTCCTGTTTCTGGTCCTTATCAACGATGCAGCTCTTGAAAGTGATAACCGATGGAAATATGTGGATGACTTGACAATCGTGGAGGTCTTGAAGAAAACGCATCCATCTGAATTGCAGTCGCATCTAGACTCGTTGATCCAATGGTGCAAAGACAACGACGTTGTCCCGAATGCTGCTAAGTGTAAAGCTATGCAGATTTCATTTCTTCGCCAGCCCCCGCCACCCATCGTTCTTGACATCAACTCTACCACACTGGAAGCTGTCTCATCCCTTAAGCTCCTAGGGGTCTTCCTTCAGGATGATCTCAAATGGGATGGGCAGGTCAGTCGTTTGATCTCCAACGCTTCCAGAAGACTTTATCACTTGACTAAGCTTCGGAGGAATGGTGTTACCACCAAGGATCTTGCTACTATCTACATGTTGTACATCAGGCCAGTGCTAGAATTTGCAGCACCTGTTTGGACATCAGGGATCACAAACAACCACTCTGTAAGCATCGAGCGAGTTCAGAGGAGAGCTCTCAGGATTATTACCTACCCTGACTCTAGAACTTATGATGAACTGCAATCTCATCTTGGTGTCTCCTCTCTTAAAGAGAGACGCACATCCCTTTCTCTAAGATTTGCAGAATCACTTCTCCAATCTAAGGTTCATTGACATCTCCTGCCTGAGAGCAGAGTCAATGACTGTAGCCGCATTCTGCGAAATGCACTTGGTTCTTCCATTCATTCGTATTTTGATATTGCATGTACTTTTATCCTTCGTCTCACTCCCTCATCCCTTTTTTCTATTCGAACTTGCTTCTTTTCAAATGTCCTTTTCTCTTCTTCAGTTCTGGTCTTTCCTCTTTATTTTTATTTCACTCCCATTCCCTCTCTCTCAGTTCTATGTCTGTCTCTCTCTCTCTCTCTCTGTGCCTCTTCCTCCCTTCATCTCTTCTTCCTCCTCTCTGTTTCTCTCTCTCTCACTTTCTGTCTCTCCCTCCTCTTCTCCACCTCCTTCTCTTCTGATGATGTTTTACAGTACAACATTCTTTAATTATCTGCTATTCTTACTGTAATCAATAATACCTAAGGAATTCCATTGTTCTCATGTGCAATATGTTTACACATTATACTGTACTCATATCACGCTTGTGATTAGCACACTGCCAAGACTCCAATTTTAATACTTTTTAATACTTTTTAATACTCAATACTCAATACTTAATTACAATTTTTCCAATGTTACAGTTAATTGAATTCACGTATCTGTATACATTTTATTTGTTTATATGTCAACATTTATTCATTTTTGCTAGCAATATGTCATATCTTGTATTTTTTTAAAAATCTTTTTTTGTTGTTTTGTTTTCTTGTTACTACTTTAATGTTTTAACTTAAAAATGTATTCATTGTTATATATTTGTCCTCATTTCCTATGTTATCTTTATGTTTTTGAATGCTTTTTATATCAGAAAACAATGGTTTCTAAGCAGCAGCTGGCTGGAGTGCATCCAAAATGATAAAAGGATCAGTCCTTGACCCGACCCTGTTCTTTTTTCTTCTTTTTTTCCTTTAAAACTTTTATTTAGCAAGTAATTTGTACATACATCATGATAACAATAATCATAAAAATCACTGCACAATAATTACAAAAGGTAAAAACAGATGTAAAACGTCAAACAATACAGAAATAGTGGGTAACACTTTCTTTTCTACAATGTATATCATAGGATTATAATCGTAATAGTTCTTCCACAGGGGACCATTTCTTATAGTGCATTCCTTCAATCTTCTTCTGTTTTGCAATGTTCAGTTCTATGTATTTTGTGTTACTGATAAAAGACGTTAGCCCACTTAGACATGGTTTTGCGTTTTTGCATTTTTGGATATAAATATATCTTTTAAAAATTAGCAACAAGTGATTCAATAGCATAATATTTGGCCCTTTCGAACCCGACCCTGTTCTTGCTACCGGTAGTTACATCATGATCAATAACATCTGTTTCATCACCTATCAGGATAATAGCAGATGACCCTGCTGCCACTGTGACTGTGTCATTGGATCAATATATGTTTGTGAAAAAAGGTTATATTACGATGAATGTGTATCAATCAGATCTGATTATTAATACCTCGGGATGGACCTTTACCATAACTATCTTAAACAGGGACAAAACTGACCTTCAGTCCTTCACCATCCCTATCTTAACGAGCAATTCAGTTCTGAAACCAGGGCCCCGTCTTACAAAGAGTTACGAATGATCCAAATTAATCGCAAGTCCTCCAATCAATCACAATTTGGCAATCTCCCATCTCTAATGTACATACTTGCGATTGATATCAATTGCAAATAAGTTCCTTTTAATATCGACTCTTTGTAAGACGGGGCCAGGTCTATCAAGAGTCAGTGAATGGGCTAAGCATTGGATGGATCCTGCTGAGTAACATCTTTTAAGTCAGTCATGGTCTTTCGTAAACCAAGAAACAAAACATGAAAGGCAAGCAGGGGGCGGGGGCAGTAATATAGCTATAGGGGAGCTACAGGGTGGCGGGATAGCTGCCATAAACTAAAGACAATACATGTACATACACACAGTGATACAACAGATATTCCACAACCTGGAGGACCACCCTACCCTCTTATACACTCATCTTGAAGCAGGGAGACTGCTGCATCCCCTCCTACTATCACCAGCATCCATCAAAGCCATCTGCAGCATGATCATGGAACACATCATCGTTAGTCAATTGATGGACCGCAACAAGGACAACAACATCTTACACGATTGCCAACATGGCTTCCACCCCGGATGCACCTGTGAGACACAGCTAAAAACAACTGTTGATCAGCCAACATGATCCAGCGACCAAAAAAAAAGTTGATTCCATGTTATCATATTTCTCTATTAAAAGTGTTTGATAGAGACCCTCATGAACGACTATTGCAGAAATTGTGGCCACCATGCCCTGCAACAGGACCTTGATTTTCTTCACCAGTGGTCAGAAACCTGGCAGATGAAGTTCAAGACCGATAAATACCACCTCCTTGGGTTCACACTCAAGCATAACAACCTGAAAGGAAACTACCATCTTGGCAATGTTCAACTCTCTGAACATAAATACCTAGGTTTCTTATTCACCAACAACCTATCCTGGCAAAACCACATCGTTAGGATAACATCAAAAGCAAATGCTTGGTCTCATCAGCCGAAATCTTTGATGATCCTCCCGAAAGATACCCCAACAAGCTTACACCTCAATTGTTTGGCCCCATGTTGAGTACTGCACGGCAGTTTTAGGGAAAAAAATACTTTAGAAATTTTGGGGGCTACTTTTCAAGCATGCTTGCATGAAAATACAATCTTTAATTTGTTTTGCATTGAACTCTATGCAAAAAAAATTGGGCTCTTTTATGACTTTCGGGGGCTCTTTTAGGCATTTTGGGGGCTAATTCGCCCCGAGCCCCCGTGTATTTTTTTCACTGTGCAGTTTGGAATCCATCCAGAAAGAAGGATGCAGCCAAAATTGAAGTTGTCCAAAGACGGGCAGTGTGATTTGTTCTTCAGAAATGTGTTCTACTATGATTAAATATTTTCACATGGGACACCTTGGAGAACTGCATGGCTCATCCTACTGCACAGGATTCAACATGGCCTCAAAGCAATAAATCCAAATCAGTTTGTTACACCTATGAACCAGAGCAATACCACCAAAATAGTTCAAGTTGATCTGATCACTGCCCATACTCAGCTAAATTACAACCCATTCTTTCCTTGGGCAGTTGTGGCAAAGAACATGCTCCCTCACAACATCCTGGTTTCTTCAACAGCAGAAACCTTCCAAAGAACTCTGCTTAAGAACAATATATTATTATCAACATTATATGTAGCCTTTAAACAAGGCCACTTGTCTGATAGACGCCGAGCGACTAAAATGAGACTAATCGCGAAAACCCAAGTGAACGCAAGAGCGAGGAGCCCATCCTAGTGGCCTTTATCAATCTGATTTGGATTTCTTATGTTAACCCTTGTTTCCGACTGGAATTCGCTCCAGAAAATGGAGCGTTCAATCAGCGAACGTATCCTCGCACGACGTCAGCATATCCATCACACACACACACACACACACAGTAAACTCTACGTAGTGCGAACATGGACCTACATGCTATGAACTATTACGTACGTGCTAAGACCACTGACCTCTACATGGAACGAATCACGAACGAAGCCAACTGGGAGATCGCCGTTCTGATTGGTCAATAAATCCAAAGTAGGCGTATTGGCATGCTAATATGTATCTATGAATAATTCATGCGGAGCAGTGAAACCCACTTTCCAAAAGGCCTCGTGACGTTCCGTCACTCGGTCGCGCGTTCACTCCGGGTATCTAGACTCATCTCAGCCGCTTAGAGTCACGAGGCCTTGTCAAAAGGCTACATTATATGTGAATCATTCATGATTATTATCAACATTATATGTGAATCATTCATGTACATGTACATGTATGTGCAGATTAGCAGGTACATGTAGTTTTCTCTATCAATTACTCATATATTAAAGGCATACTTTTCATTACACTTACATAAAATGCATATTTTATACATGTGTAATCTAAGTTCTAATCGAGTAAGATATGAAGCAGATAGCAACTGTAGTCATCAAAAACTCCTTCGAAGAATCACAAAGTACTCATATCTTCCCTTCAAGTATGATCTACCCAGGACCAATCTTCAAGAATATTACAAATTTTCAAATGATAACTAATTTCAGTTTGAACTTTCACCCTTACAGTTCCACTATGAGTACAAGTTCATTTAATTTAATGCAATTTTTTCCCTTTCTCTCATTGTACTAGTACTCTTTGTCTTATATCATCAGGCCTGGGTAGGCTGGGATCTATACTATGGGTGTTGGGGTTCCTGCAGCAACCCCAGATATACCTTGAATACCAAAGCTTCTGGAAGAAAGCCGTCTCCAGCTGCTAAGCTTCCAGGTCTAACTTCATAGTCATAGTCATTTTACATCTGTATCTTGCTTGCTGGGTCATATCAGGAATGTCATAATTGGAGTGTCTACTGGGAGAAGGGTGAATTATACTGCTCCTTCTTCCAGTGTTTGTCAATTCTGGCTTTAAAGCTGTTTACCGAGGTTGGAGATACCACCAACTCAGGGAGGGAGTTCCAGTCGTTGAGGACCCTGTGGCTAAATGAGTCTTGCCTGAGTTTGGTGTTGCACCTGGGTTTGGTCAGTTTGAATGCATGCCCTCTCGCTGTTGAATTGATTGCAGGTGTGAAGAATTGGGTAGAGTCCAACCTGTCAATGTTCTGCATCAACTTGAACACCTGAATCATGTCTCCTCGGCGGCGGTGGCTAAGTGAGGGAAGCTTCAAACTCTCATGTTAGCTTTGGTGTTTTATCTCTGGTACCATTTTTGTTGCTCTTTTTTGTACTTTCTTGTCTTTTTTTTTTTTTTTTTTTTGTCCTTCACATAGCGAGGGTGCCAGATTACATTGCCATATTCCAATATGGGACGATATGATCTTTTAGTGGGTGCATAATTATAACCCATGGAATTTTTGTGTAAACCTTCAACTAATGAATTATCATCAACCCCCCCCCCTCCCTTAAAGAAAGAAACCAAAAGAAATTTTAATATCAGAGAAAAATTAAGAAAAAAAGAAGATAGAAGAGGAAAAAGAGAAGAAAGAAACATAGAAAATTGTATTAAAAAAAACAAGAGGTAGATAAAGGAAAAAGAATTAAAGACACGTTATTGATCAATGTTATCCTGCTCCTTTCCCTTTTCCTTTTGTTTTCCTTTCAATATTTGTTTTTTTATATTCATTTATTTCTTGAAATATTTTCATGTTTCTTTCTTCCTTGGTTTCTTTTCCGTATTTCTTCCCATATTCTCATATTTCCCATCTTCTTTATTTCTTCAATTCATTTATTCTTTATTTTATTTCATTCTTTTTACTTTTCCTCTTCCTTCTTTCCTTCTTTCCGTTTTTTCTTCTTTTTTTCCCCCTTTTCTTTTTTTGCTTATTTTGCGTCATATTTTTTGTATTACTACTGCGCATGAAGAAAGACTACGTCATCCATTGACACTAAACAGTTTAATATAGTCTAGAGGTCTAGTCCAAGTTAATATCTTATAAGGATGCAAGAATTTCAACACCGCTTAATGACATTTTAGTCCAAAGTTTGGTGGCACTTTGTTTTGGTTCACGATCATGCCACCAAACTTTTGACAGCAGAACCTATTGCCTGTGGCCCACGTATAGATCTTTGCGCGTTGAGCGCTGCAGGCACGTAGCCAGGGGGGGGGGGCAAAAAAAAAGAGAGAGAGAAAGAGAAGAAAAAAAGTAAGAGGACGTAGGAAAAAAAAGGGAAAAGGAGTCGAGAACGGTACAACGAATCTTCTTCTTCGTTTAATAATACATCAAAGCTTGCGCGCTATGCGCAGGAGGGGCGGACTGAATTCAGACACGGATTATGAGTCGAGAAAGGTACAACGAATCGTCTTCTTTCAAAGCTTCCGCGCTTCGCGCAGGAGGGGGGAAACTCCCCCCTCCCTGCACCCACCCCCCTAGGGAGCGCGCCTACGCGCGCTCTTTAAGTGATTTGCACGCTTCGCGTGCTCACTACCGCTACCGCTACCACTACCGCTACCCCCCACTACCCCCTTAAATGAATTCCTGGCTACGCGCTTGGAGCGCTGTACCATGAGTTTACGCGCACCATTTGGCTGATCCGCTCGAGTGGCTTCAAATTTAAGTGGGGATGGCCTACTTAACTGAGATCTAAGCGCAACTTAATTTAAGTTTAATCAATGGCAATGTCATTTGTATTAACTAGACCTCTAAAAGGCTCTAGCTCTAGATCTAGACTCGTCTCTAGACGATTAGTCTCTATGTCTAGATCTATGTCACACCAAGGAAATTTTTACATGTCATGCTTAGTTTAAACAGGTGACACACTTCACACATAACTGACGCACACAAGGGACTGCACACACATCATGACATAAAATAGAAAAATCAAAGAACATTTCCAGAATAGTTTAAAGTTTTAAATCGTTTAACGTACGCGGACGGGGCAGGAGCCGCCGTGCTGGGGCGGGCTCCCAGCGAGCTCCAGCGCTCTACTTCTGGCGCTGCAGCTAAGACCTGGCCCTGGCCTGGCTGAAGCAGGCAATGCAGTGCAGTGCTGCCAACTCCAACTTCCAAGCCGATAAAATCTCTAAATAATCATGCAAAGAGAATTACCTGCATGGCAGGCTATGTGATGGATGTCAGTAACTTTCCGACCCCTGGCCTAGGAAGCTGTGTATGTCAACGTCAATGATCTGCAGCATCAGATGAAATGTCTGATCTTTTATCTTTTTAATTTTATCGATGTGTTATTGTAAAGACTAGTCTACGTAGTAGCATGCAGTCGACTGTACTCGTATTATCAAACGCATATACACAACACATGATGCAATGTATCACGTGCCCTTAAAAATTTGTGAATGGATATTATTTTGTTTGCGCGCGGGCGCGCCAACGAACTCAAACTGGGGCGCGCCAGCATCGCACTAGATCGGCGATCGACATGGGCGATGTATACATCCGATCACAGGCGACGCGCCCGGCCCCTCCTCACTTTTTCAAGTATTCTACAAGTACCCCTTTATACATAGGAAAAGTGTCACTTTTACTTTGACAAGTCCCCTATCAAATGTAAAAGTGCCTCCCCTTTTCACCTCTGATAATTAAGTGCCCTTTTTATTTTGACACGTTAACGCTACGCGTACCGCATGCATTGACCGGACTGTGCGGTATCTGTGCAGTTCTGTGTGTAGAGAGGTCGGGCCGTATTCATTATTTTCTTGCATGGGCAGGGGCGGATCTAGCTTTTTGCTAAGGGGGGGGGGAGGTTTGACCAAAATAATGACGATGCGGAGCATCGTCCACGAGCCGCGAAGCGGCGAGCCGATTTTTTTTGGGGTGTTTATTTGAACCCCGTATTATAAGTGATGTTTTCCTGGCATCTATTAACACAAGGCCATGTAAAATTGATTTCATGTTGATCGTCCCCGCCCGCTTCCTTTTTGGGGGCCGCCTCCTATTTTTTGTTACTTGTTATTTTTATTTTTTTATTTTTTTGAAATTTTTTTGAATTTTTTTTTGATTTTTTTTTTTTTGAAAGAAAAAAAAACATGAAAAACACTGCTAAAATGGCTCTATTTCTGATTTAAGAAAAAAAAAATTGTCGGCGGCCATCTTGAAAAAAAATAGCCTCGACTGTCAGGGAAAATGTACCGAGCGGCCATTTTGAGCGGCCATTTTGAAATATCAAATATCAAATAACATGGTACACCCTCCTCCTCTTTTTCAAAAAATCCGGACGATCAACATGTAATCAATTTTACATGGCCCAATGGAGACCATAAAAAGCAGTGCATGATAACGTCTTTTTAAATCAAGTAACAGTTTAATACATAGTTATATCCAGAGTTATCATGTGTTTGGTTAAGTTACCAGATGAGTTGAATATCTTCTCACAATATTTGCACTTGAAAGGGTTTCTCTCCAGCGTGCGTTCTTTTTTTTTTTTTTTTTTTTTTTTTTTTTTGGGGGGGGGGGCCCCCAACCCCCCCTCTAGATCCGCTTCTGATGGGGGTGCATAAATTGCTCTAATTATACGTACGCGTGTAATGCGCAAGTTTATTGCACAGAACTTCTTATAATTCTGTGGTTTATTGTGACGGCACTAAACCCATCCCACTCATTGTTCCCCTATTTCCATAATGGTACTGACCCAATGAAATGTAGTGCAGTACAGTGCGCTCACTGATCTCTACCCAATTGCGCTCGATCGTACGCGCTGCGCTGCGTGTGTACACATGTACTACTTATGTGTATGCATAGCATTACGTACATGTATCATGTATGCATACACGGCTAGCTGGCACAAAACCCCGGGTCGGGCTTCTAAAATGGGACATGAAGCCATGATTTGACATGAAAATTGACGGGGCTAAAAATGAATCAATAAAAATGAGATTTATATGTACGAAAAGCTTACGTATCATGTTTGTCTGGGATTGAGGATTTACAAATTTGACGGGACGTACGTACGTACGTACATACAGACGTACGGACGGACGGACAACCCGAAAACATAATGCCTCCGGCTACTTCGTAACGGAGGCATAAAAACTCAATTAAATGACGCATAAAATCCTATTCAAAGAAAAGGAAAGTTAACAGGAATTGAATTTCCTAAACATTGCGCATGCTACCTATATCAATGGAG
Source organism: Strongylocentrotus droebachiensis (assembly GCA_035222895.1). Classification (NCBI taxonomy): domain Eukaryota; kingdom Metazoa; phylum Echinodermata; class Echinoidea; order Camarodonta; family Strongylocentrotidae; genus Strongylocentrotus; species Strongylocentrotus droebachiensis. The sequence goes on along the minus strand of JAVYIG010002843.1, from coordinate 130,013 downwards.
GTTTTAATAATAGCGCGCATATCGTGGACATATTGTGAGAGAATGGGAAAGCGTGTCTGTGTTTTGTTATAGGGGTGAAAAGCTCATGAGCCCCCTGAACGCTGGCGTACTGATGGGGGGGGGGGGTAATTTTTATTCGATACCAGTGATTTACAAATGTTGCTGAAATGACATGATTTTTTCGGTATTTTTTCTCAATTTTTTTGTAAGTCATACCTTTTTATGCGTTTGTTGGAAATTAGAAACTCCAAAATTTACAGTCGGGCGAAAAATATGCTTATATGCTGTAGGCCTATGTCAGGGTCTGCAGAACGCCCGGGCTCGGGGGGCTCGAGCCCTCCCCCCCCCTCACTTTTTGAAAAAAGTTTGTTAAAAATAAAAAGAAACAAAGAGAGAGAGAAAAAATAAGTGACCTGCCAATGTCACAAAATAATGAGATATCAAAATATGCTCATATTATGGCCGTAATTAAATGCCTAATACCCCAGAACTTACGGTGGTTCCGCCCCCGGGCCCCACCAAGGGTAATTAAATACCTAAAACTCCCGAGCTTTTAGGCGGTCCCCTGTATGCTCATCCGACCGTTATCAAATACCTAAAACCCCCGAGCTTCCGGGGGCTCTGCCCCCTGGACCCCACCAAGGGCCATAAGGCGGGGACCTGGATGCTCATCTGACCGTAATTAAATGCCTTAAAACCTAAGAGCTTACGGGGGCTCTGCCCCCGGGCCCCACCAAGGGCCCGCTAAGGCGGTCCCCTGTATGCTCATCTGACCGTTATTGAATACCTTAAACCCCTGAGCTTCCGGGGGCTCTGCCCCCTGGACCCCACCAAGGGCCCTAAGGCGGGGCCCTGGATGCTCATCTGACCGTAATTAAATACCTAAAACTCCCGAGCTTCCGGGGGCTCTGCCCCCTGGACCCCACCAAGGGCCATAAGGCGGGGCCCTGGATGCTCATCTGACCGTAATTAAATGCCTTAAAACCTAAGAGCTTACGGGGGCTCTGCCCCCGGGCCCCACCAAGGGCCCGCTAAGGCGGTCCCCTGTTTGCTCATCTGACCGTTATTGAATACCTTAAACCCCTGAGCTTCCAGGGGCTCTGCCCCCTGGACCCCACCAAGGGCCCTAAGGCGGGGCCCTGGATGCTCATCTGACCGTAATTAAATACCTAAAACTCCCGAGCTTCCGGGGGCTCCGCCCCCGGACCCCACCAAGGGCCCTAAGGCGGGCCTCTGTAGGCTATGCTCATCTGACTCCGATATTAAATACCTAAAACCCCGAGATTCCGGTGGCTCTGCTCCCTGGAATCTCCGCCAATTGGTGGTGGTGGTGATGCAGATTTTTTTTCTTCCCCCCCCCCCCACCTTCCAAACGTTTTTGCTCGTTACGTCACTGCCCCTGGAAGGTGAGCCCCCTGGAATGTTTGCCCCCCCCCCCCAATCCCAAACTGCTTCCGGCGCGCCTGGGGGGGAGGTAGTGAGCACTAATTTTTTTTTTTTGCCCTTGCAAAATTTGAAAAATCGCACCCCCCCCCCCCTTGAGCGCCAGAGGAGGGGGCCCATCTCCAAAAAAAAGGTAAAAACCGTTTGTCCCCAGGGGTGGGGGCCGGGCCCCCCGGCCCCCCTTGATCCACCACTACTACGGTACATGGCACTAAATGGTATAGGCGTTATACCAACCTACATGGCACTAAAATAATGGTTTAAGCGTAATATACCAACCTTATACCAACCTACAGGGCACTATAAATGGTATAAGGGTTATACCAACCTACATGGCACTAAAATAATGATAGAAGCGTATAACCAGCAACCTACAGAGCACTAAATGGTATAAGCGTTCAGGGGCGGATCTAGCTTATTGCCAAGGGGGGGGGGGGTTAAACCGCCGAACCCCCCCCCCTAAATCCGCCCCTGGCGTTATACCAACCTACATGGCACTAACTGAAAGAGATAAAATCTACGCTCGCTCGCATTTATAGATGATCTAAATATGTTACTTATCAACTGTCTTTTCAGTCTTTCGTTATGAGAATGTGCTTAATAACCCCACGGATGGAGTTATTTCCTCTTTTATAAGATTTTTTTTTTCGCACTGTGACCTCACAAATCATTTTTCCTTGCTCGGTCGCAAATGAGTTTTCAGACCACACCCACCGGCAAAGTAGCTTGTATAGTGTATAAAGATAATATGAATTCACCACTGATAATTTAATAACAATGAAGGGGTATATTACCAATGTCTTAAAAATTGAATATTTTCACCTTTGTGCAGATTTCCCTTTGGAGGGTGCCCTTTTTTTTCTCCAGGAGATGCCCTTTTTTGTCCCCCACCCCCCACTTTGGAAGTCGCTCCGCCGCCCCTAAAACTAATCATTACGCGAAAAGTCATCCCCAAACACAAGAGTTTTATTTCCTGATCATAAAACCTCCAAGGTTCCGTCAATTTCATCAAAATAATGTGTTTGTGATGTGATGATGTTGTGCCAACATTGGTTTGGCGGACATTATAATATCAAGCCAACATCAGAATTTTTTGTTAGCCCAATGTCAAAATTTTGATGTTGATCGAATGTCAGAATTTGATGTTGGGCCAACGTTGGGCTGGAGGAAACATTAAAAATGGTCCCAACATCAAGAAATGACGTTGGGCCAACTAGGGAAGCGGCTGGCGGACCTTTTAACATCGGGCAAAAGTATCAGTTAAATTTACTTTGATGTAATTGGCCCGACGTTGTGAAATCATGTTGGACCAACATTGGGCTGGCTGACATTTTAACATCGGGCTAGCGTCAGAATTATGATGTTTCCTCGACGTCATGAAATTATGTTGGACCAACATGGCAGACCTTTTAACCTCGGGCCAACGTTACAATTAAATGCTGGCCCGGCGTCGGGAAATGTGAGAACCAAATCTGGGCTATCGGACATTTTAACATCGGGCCAACGTTTCAATTTAGTGATGTGGGATTGTGGGCCCGACTTCGTGAAATGACGTTGAACCAATATTGGGGTAGCGGACATTATAACGTCGGGCCAAAGACAGAATTTGATGTTGGCCCGACGTTAGGAATTGATTGTTGGGCCAATATTGGGCTGGCGGGCATTTTTTTAGCATCGGTCCAACAACGGAAACTTGTAGTTGGCCCGGTGCCTTCAGGTACATTGGCCCAACGTAGGCCCAACGTTGGCCAAATGTCGCGTTGCTAGCTGGGATTTTAATGAAAGGCGTTTTCAAATACCGGCGTTTTATTTCCTGAGCAGGGTAGATAACAACTAAACATTGAGAAACAGTCATTATTACGAGGTCATGCACAAAATAAATGAAGGGGAAGGCTTGATTAAACCTCCAATGTGTTTGTTTGTTTTGCAGAATCCCATTCAACATAACAATGCAACGGAGCCATTGTCGCTAACAATATTCATCATTAAAAGATGGAGAGAAAAAAACGAACGAAAAAAGGAGGTGTATAAGGAATCAAAAGAGGGGAAAGGAACAAAGACAAAAATTGATAACAAAGTTGGCTAAATCCGTCAGGTGGCATTTTGCTATACAAATTACAAAGAGTCTTGCATGAAAAGCATTTCTCATTGAAAACCGCAATGCTAGGTGAGCCCTGAAGGCCTAAATAAACATCAATGAATTATAATTTGATACCTTTCCACTTCTATTCATAACCTTGTCACGCGATCTAGAACATAATTTGAACCCTGATGCGGCTATTGCTTTTACCGTCCTTGTCTGTTGGTCGGTTTTATGCATTATGTTTTTCTTTTCATGTTTCCCTTTTATGATTTTCAGTTCGCAATGTGCAATCAAGCATTCAGTCTCTTCTTTTGTGATAACATTTAAGGAGAATAATCATAATAATGATTACAAAAATAGCAAAGTACAGTGTTCTCCCCAAAAGTTGTTTTTAGAAATTTTAATGGCAAAATTGCGGCATTCCGCAAATAATAGAAAACAAGTCTCAATTTGGATGTTTGCCAAAAAATAAAACAGGCGGAAATGTGGTTTTAACGAAAAGCGAATTTCACGAAAATCATTGATATTATTTCTTTAATTTTTTTGTTTGGGTGAATATACGAAATTTGATTTTGAACATTTTTATTTCGAATTATGTTTTCTTAGAGTGCTTGCGGAAACCCGACTCTACATCCATCCCTACATGGGTTTATAATACACGCCTATGTGTTTTTAAATAAAATATTTAAAACATTAACATTTAAAAAAAATTATGTTCTATATTGTACGTCATTGTCATCAAATACAAATATATTCGTGCATCATAATAACCTGTTTCTAATGATAAGAGGAGAATCTTAATTCCTATATTGAACCCAACGTATTTCAACCTTTTTATAGTTTGCCACAGCCAGGCGCGTAGCCAGGGGGGTGGCGGTGGGGGCGGTCGCTCCCCCCAAAACGCCGGCCAAAAAAAAAAAAAAAGAGAGAGAAAAAAAAAAAGGAAAAGGACGTAGGAAAAAAAAGGATTAAGAGTCGAGAACGGTACAACGAATCGTCTTCTTTTTCTAATAATTTAATGAAACGTCTAAGCTTCCGCGCTTCGCGCGGGAGGGGAGGGGGAACTGAATTCAGATAAGGATTAAGAGTCGAGAACGGTACAACAAATCGTCTTCTTTCTCTAATAATTTATGAAACGTCAAAGCTTCGGCTGGAGGGGAGGGGGGGGGGGGACTGAATTCAGACAAGGATTAAGAGTCGATCGAGAATGGTACAACGAATCTTCTTCTTTCTTTAATAATCTTATGAAACTTCAGAGCTTCCGCGCTACTAGCTTCCGCGGAGGAAGGGGAACTTGATACAAAAAAGGATCAAGAGTCGAGGACGGTACAACGAATCGTCTTCTTTCTCTAATGAAACGTCAAAAGAAACTGAATTTAGATAAGGGTTAAGAGTCGAGAATGGTACAACGAATCGTCTTCTTTCTTTAATAATCTAATAAAACTTCAGAGCTTCCGCGCTACGCGCGGAGGCAGGGGAACTTGATTCAAACAAAGATTAAGAATCGAGGACGGTACAGCGAATCGTCTTCTTTCTCTAATGAAACGTCAACAGAAACTGAATTTAGATAAGGATTAAGAGTCGAGACTTTTTTTTTTTTTTTTTGACCTCGAAATTTGAAAATTTGACATTTTGCTCCGTTGGGGGGGGGGGGTAAGGTCTGTTTTAGGGTCATTCATGGGGGTGATTTTTTTTTTTTTTTTTTTTTTTTTTTAATAATAAAAAAAAAAAAAAAAAAAAAAAATCCAAAGGGGGGGGGGGGGGGGGGTTTTAGGTTTTTTTTTTGGGGGGGTTTATACACATAAAAATACCAAAGGGGGGGGGGTTAACCCCCAAACCCCCCCCCCCCCCCTGCGTACGCGCCTGACCCATTGAACACCTGGGTACTCGGCCATGACCTCGATACACGAATATGAAAATATTATATTTGCCCAGATTAATCCCGTTTCTAAATGTTGCGAGCGTTGTAAAAAAAAAAATGCAATTTCGGAGTAAAAGATAATCGGGCACCTTGCTGTAAACATGTTGCCAGCGAGCGGAGCAAGCAAGGAAACAAGACATCTTATTATCGAAATTACGTACTCTAGCAGTTACTGATATTTTTTCTCGAAATCAACGTTATTCCAAATATTTTGTTTAAACTGTAACTAAATTTCTCTCGCGGCACCCGTGTTGAAAAACTCGGAACAATAGCGACGAGGGTAAATTTGAATTTGAATTAATTGGTTTCTAAGCTATAAATATCATCTTTTTTCCAAGATGGCCCACGTGTATGGCATATTCATTGATTCAATATTTCTTTTGTACAGTGCACAACGGGAAAATTTTGTCTTACATGCTGACTAACTACCAAACATATTGTATAGAAGGGCTTTACCTGTAAGGATATTGAAAGTGCTTGCCCCCCCCCAAAAAAAAAAGGGAAAAAAAGAAGAGCTCCTGCTGTGCTTCTTCTAGGCATACATCCAACAAATTTCACCCATTGTTGCTAGGTCAGGAATGATTCGTGAACTCATTATGGCAAAAATGTTTCCTACTGTAATATAGAGTGCATAAACATCGTATAATAATTCGTAAATTAAAAGGATATGAAGTTAGAGGGATTGTACTTATTGGTTTGAATACTTTTTGCGTAATATACGTCAATGTGTTGTTTTTAAATCTCAAACATCCAATATTTCCACCGCTAAGTGCGAAGTACCACAGGGCTCTTTCTGAGGTCCCTCACTGTTCTCTAAACAGCAAATATAATATATAGGCCTAAATTAATTTAAGATGACCAGTTCATGAACAAAACGAATCGAACATTTACTTCACCTGTACACACCCACATGCACATACTTGCAATTGTCTTCTTCTTCTTCATCTTTTTTTCTTCTTTCTTTTCACTTTTTATTTATAGGCCTATACACTTTCTGAACAAATCTGTATACGTGACATTCTATTCTCCTACATACTTCTATAACAGCGTCATGTACCAGCCCTGACTGTTTTCAAGACAATATCTTTTTTGTCTATCATAGTTATATGTAGCTTGAGGCATAGTTATTTTGAGGGAAAAGCAATCCAAGCAAATATTTCTGAAATGTAGGGACAATCATTCACCTTTGCTGCTCTTTAATACTACTATGACAAGCACTTTTAATTAATTTGTTCCAGGACTCATAATAAATACGTTTAGCAGTTGATTCCCCTCGGTTGATTCTTTTGTTCGGATTATTTGGTGGGGAGAGATAGAAGTGAACGGTCTCACGCTCAACGATGTTCATGTGTTTTTATTCTTATTTGTTCATCGTCTCTGTGCTCTTTGAATAAAAAACAGCTTTTATTGTTAAGCTTCCTAAAAGAAGTTTCAATTGTTGTTAAGAAATTCTTGGTTGCACCCTGATTATGATGATGTGTTTGAACTTGTTTTCAATAACAAAATCAAACACAAAGTCATGATACTAGACCAGTTCATGGTTAGCACATGTCTCAAATAGCCCCGAATATCCACAGATCTGCAAAACATGAAGAGGTCCCACTTTCTACATTCTGAAATAATCACTCCTTAAAGGCCCGGTCACACAGGGAGGACGCATGGGGAACGCACGGCCAGCGCATTGGAAATTTGCAATTTGGGCCAGTGCGTTGTCGTTCGCTAAGCGTGCGTCATCATTCGTTACTCGTTCGTCGAGCGCGCTGGACCAACGCTGGACCAGCGCTATGCATGCGTCGTCATTCGCTGTGTGCGTCGGGATTTTTTGAGCATGCTCAAAAACGTGCGCCGAGCTCGACGCATGAATATACACGCCAAAGGCACGCCAGACATGCGCCGGAGCTCGCTAGACCAGCGCCAGACATGCGTGGAGCGCGCTAGACCAGCGCCAGACATACGCGGAGCACACGCCCTGTATACGCACAGCGCGCTAGCTACACGCCGTGTATTTTGTGTCAGCTCGCTAGCTTTTCCAAAATTATGACAAAAGTTAGGCACACGTCAAGTTCCGATTTCCAATGCGCTGGCCGTGCGTCGTAGAACGCGGTGCATGCGTGGACCATTCGTCCAGCGCGCTAGCAACACGTTGTGCATTCGTGGAAGTTGTTATCATGTGCGCTCTGTGTACGGTCTGTATGCGCACTGTATGCGCCCTGTATGCGCCCTGTATGCGCTCAGCGCGCTAGCAACACGCTATGCATTTGGTGTCAGCTCGCTGTAGCTTCGACAAAAGTTGGGCGCACGACAACGCACTGGCCAACATTGCAAATTTCCAATGCGCTGGCCGTGCGTTCCCCATGCGTCCTCCCTGTGTGACCGGGCCTTAACAGCGATGGAGGTGCAATACATAAATAACATTTGTTTCCCCTTTTCTAAGCATACTTCCACCTGTGTATCGTGGAGTGCACTGTTTTTGCATAAATGAATAATGATTACAACTTTCATGAGCATGCATGTATCCAGTATTTTGTGTCTGTGTATTTCACAATTTGTTCTGCAATTTCATGCTCAGACTGCAACCGTGAGTTGGCGTATAATCTACTGGGTGCAAGCATGGACCTACTGGTGCAAGCCAATAAGTTATTATTCGTATTTGTTCATCGTCTCGATCTACAATGCTTTTTGAATACAAAACAGCTTATATTGTTAGGCTTCCTGAAAGAAATTTCAATCGTTGTTAAAGGTAATACAAATTTTTGGGAAATTTTGAAAATTGTTTGGATAGTGATTATTTACAATTTGATGTATTTCGATGCCCCTGTGGATGTATTATAAGCACTAGAAAATTTAGCCCCTAAAAGACTTCTGCTTTCGAGAAAAATTTAATATAAAGATTTACCGGTGCTCCCGGTAAATTTTGATAAATTTCAAATAGCGCCTACGGCCGTACAATGGTAGCTGCGACCATGAAAATTTCAGAATATATAGTTGTGATATAAAACTTCCAAATGGGAATAACTAATCGGTCGATTTTAGTCAAGAAACATTGTTTTATAGCTTAATTAATATCTTTACCTTGAGAGGGAGCTACTGCAACATAACAGTTTATTATTTACAATTTCATAACTTTAGACTCGATTTCAACCGCGACAACGGCCACTGAATATTGTAGGATCGCATATGCTTCCAATATGTTCATTCATTCAAGACCCCATACCAAAACTTTGTATTTGTTGGTTGCACCCTGTATGGTGATGTGTTTGATCTTGTTTTCAATAACAATATCAAACACAGGATAATAATCTACTGGGTTAAATCCAAGAAGTTCTTTAATAACTAGAAATATCGCAATCTGTATTGCCGCGCAATGCGAATGTATCCCCCGGCAGTGGCAGCGATTTTTGTATCATCCTTATATGTTCTATGGAGGGACGAGGATCCCCTCTCCCCCTCCAGACAAAAGGATGACGCATAGATCACCACTAGTGGCTCAGACTATTGTCAAGACAAGGACCAGCATCACCAAAACAATATTTGTGTAGGTTAATTAGAGTATAATGCATATCTGTAGAAAATTTGAAAGAAATCTGTCAAGAAATGTGGCAGTTAGAGCGCACACTAGACACATCACCAAATACTAAAGATGTGTAAATTTGATCGAGAAACACCTCCATACCAAATTTGGGGAAAATCATTCAAGGAATGTGGCAGTATACGAGCACTCAAAAGGGACAAATGACCTTTGAACCTATAAAGGATGGAACAATTAGGGCAGCATCACCAAAAAAATATAGGTGCATAGATTTTACCAACATACACTTCCATACTAAATTTGAAAGAAATCTGTCAAAAAACGCAGGGGGGGGGGGGGGGGGGGGTCCGAAATTTGAAATTTTGACCCATCGAAATTCCGTTCCGTTGGGGGGGGGGGGGTAAGGTCATCTTTTTAGGTCATCTATAAGGATTTTTTTTATTTTTATTAAAAATTAAAAATTAAAAAATCGAAAGGGGGGGGGGAGGGGTTTTCCCAAAAAACATACACATACAAAAACTCATGGGGGGGTTTAACCCCCCCCCCCCCCCCCTGCGTACGCGTCTGCGTGTAGATTATACCAAGATACACCTTCGTTTAAAATTGGAACAAAATCCCTTGAGAAATGTGGCCTAAAGAGCGCACACAAACAGTCCACAAAAATATTGCCTTTTACCCTAACACTGGGGGCAGCATCACCAAAAGTCATATGTGTGTAGATTATACCCAGATACACCTCAAAACAAAATTTGAAAGAAATCCGTCAAGGAATGTGGCAGTTAGAGCGCACACAAGAATGAGGCGTAACGCTGCTGAATCCAAAGTGCCCCTCCGGCATACTCCCGGAGGATAAAATGAGGTGCTATTCGATGTGGCGTACACATGGCAAACATGGTAGATAAATGATCATCAGTACCGGTCTAATAAACTAAAGAAAACTGAATTTGAACCTGGGCCATAAGCTACCCCCCCCCCGATCGCATTTCTAGTTATGACTTATTACTTTTTTCCTTCTGGTTTAATTGAGAGCGGGCCTATTACTGGTTGGCAATTCCTACTCTCCTTAGCTGCTCAAAGTAGAACATCTCTCCCCCCCCTCTTTCTCTCTCTCTCTCTCTCTCTTTGGCCGGCGTTTATTTATTGGGGGCGACTGCCCCCACCGCACCCTGCCCTGCCTACGCGCCTGGTATGTTAGCATTATCGTTTAATTAATAATAACAAGTCCTTTGATTTGGCTTTATGATGATTTTTTTTATTACAACCAGAAAGAAATCAAGCTGAAAATAAGATAATAATTTGTTGTGCCTCTTTATTTTGTAAGCTACGGCTATCTCGATTCCCCCCTCTCTCTCTCTCATCTCCCTCTCTCTGTTTCCTTCGCACTTGCTCTCTCATAGTTTGAATAAATCAACACCATGTATTAGGTCTGTGAATTTACTGGGCGCCTTCATCATGCTTTTTATAAATCTTAAGACACTCTATTTATGTACATACTTCATTCTTGAATGCTACCATATAAATAAAGTTGTCAGTTTGACGTGAGCATGATTGCATATGATTAAATTGAACAATCGTAATAATTACTTTACCAGAAAAGCATTAATTGTACAAAATGTGACTATCGTCGACTTACGCTGGCAAAAGGTTAATCATGGATGTTAGTTTTCAAGCAAAAGCCTGAATCCATGCAGGCCCTGGCAATATATCTTGAGCCCCCCCCCCCCCGATCAATTCTAACTGGCATCCCTGTTTTATTATTATACAGTGCGTCCCAGAAAAAACGAAACCGAGAAGTATCGATGTTTTATCATAACTTAATCACAACCATAATTAATGAATGATACATATTTGGAAAGCTTAGAGTCTCCTCTTTCAGTTGATGCTACTCACGTGATGCATATTTCATGCATGAGTGATTAAAAGCAATTTGAAGGAAGAAAACCAAAAACTAATTTGGCGGGCGGTATCTGAATTTCAAAGAAAAATTCATATTTCTAGAAAGTTCATTTTCTGTTCTTTCATATGATACCTCAATCAAGAAAAATGAGCCAGGAATAACGAAGTTCTGTTTGCTTAAAGTAGCCCTTACATTTTCATAATTTTTAACAAACGAATTCGTTTTCACTGGGTGCCTGCCGTAGCAAAAAGCAGATTTGACAAAAGACTTAACTCCGTTTCGTTGACAATCAGCCATGCATGAAGACTCTCGTCTACCGTTGATTGTCGACGAAACGGAGTTAAGTCTTTTGTTAATTTCGTTTATTGATACGGCAGGCAGCAAGTAAAAACGAATTCGTTTAATCAAATTATGGAAATGCAAGCACTACTTTAAACAAACAGAACTTTGTCATTCCTCGCTCATTTTCGCTGATTGAGGTGTCATATGAAAGGGCAGAAACTCAACTTTCTAGAAATGTGAATTTTTCTTCGAAATTCAGAAACCGCCCGCCAAATGTATTTTTGGTTTCCTTCCTTCAAATTGCTTTTAATCACTCATGCGTGAAATATGCATTATCTGAGTAGCATCACATGAAAGAGGAGACTCTAAGCGTTCCAAATATGTATCATTCATTAATTATAGTTGTGCTTAAGTTATGATAGAACATCGATACTTCTCGGTTTCGTTTTTTCTGGGACGCACTGTATATGCATGATTTATTGAATAAAGAACAGATGTATAAGTTGTGTGTTTATTATAAGTTTTGGTAAATAATTGTTAAGTCAGAATATGGTGCGCTTAGAGACACCAGTATTAAGCGTCTTATAAATACTGTTTATTATTATTATTATTAATTACTCTGCATTCTTCCAAATTTCTCTGAATAGTTAAACCCTTTACATATTTATTATACAATATGAAGTCTTAATATATAAGATTATAATGACCAGCATCAATACTACTCTAAGAAAAGCAGAGAAGTTAAAGAAAATATCCAAGGAACAATAATTGTCATTAGTTTCGCCTCGGAATTAACTCAGTGGGCAGAGAGTTAGGAAAGATAATGTGAGCAAATTCAAGCTATTTGTTTCCAGGATGAATGGATGACTAGTTTTCAACTTTGTGCATAAGAGTTGAGTTAGGTAGCATTTGAAAGATAAAATATTGAAATTCTAGAATCAATAAAAGAAAAATGAAATCTTTATTATGTTAATCTCAGGGTTAAGTCGACGGGTCAGGGAATTTGTCAGGGGAAGTCAGGGAATTTGTCAATTTCTTCTGGAAAATCATGGAAATAATTTATTGAAGATATTTACATTTTTTGCTCTGGAAAGTCAGGGAAAGTCAGTGAATTTGAAAATGTGTAAAATGCATAAACCCTGTAATCAATGACTAAATTTGCATAATCGATGGGACATTACAAAATACATCATCCATCATACTGTATTTCACTAGTTTGTAATATATATTATCAACTAAGTGCAAGGACATAGGGAGTAGGTCATTCACATTAGGAATTTCAGCTCGTCAACTAATTGAATATCCAAATGAGGAATGTTCCAAAAATTGCATGTCCCACGCGTTACATTTTGAAGATAATATGTTTGAATTAGGCCCTACTTACAGATGCGACATTAAATTTGAGTGAAACTTTTTAAAGTTCTGTTACCTCGGGCCAATAAGAGATTGGATCAGATTGATCTAATTAACAAAATGTATTAATTACCTGTGTTGACGCATGGGACAATTTGGTAACGTGTGGGACATATTATAATAGACATTTCCATATAGATGTGAAATTGTTCCACTCTTCACTGATAAACAAAAAAAATAATCCTCAGCCTGCTATCCCTAGGTAGATAAGTATCATGAATGTAGAGTGAACGTATGAGACTACTACCCACCCATACATACCCTCCCCCAAAAGAAGAATAGAAAATAAAATGAAATAAAATAAAACTGATATACCCCTGCTCAAAAATGGGTCTTAAATACCGTAGTTCTAGGTGGTGTTAGCCCACTTTCAAGAAGTTGTCTGTTAAACTAGAACCTAAACCCTCCCCCGAGTATTATAGCGAGTATAGCCTAATTAGCCGAAACCCAGCCCAAAGATATCGTATACTAGATCGACGTACTCTCATTGGTCACAAGTTTTAACACGCCGCCTTCGAGTCCAGTGGGTGCGCGCGTGCACCTCGCCCTTGCTTCGTACAGCGATAGCTATATAGTATTCAAATATACACTGCCTTGAGAGATTCTGGTTAAAACTATGCGCAAGAGGTGACTCCAATAGTACTATTTGCTGAGGGGCGCAGCCCCGAAGCAAATGGTACTTTTGGAGTCACCAAGGCCCATAGTTTAACCAGTACCTCGAATAGAAGGCATGGTATATTTGTTTTATATCCTGCATCAAAAATTTATTTAAAAAAAAAATTAGAACCAATTTGTTTCTAATTTTTATCTAAAAAGATTTAAAATATTTTGTTTTCATTTAATTACACTGTGTTTCACACTGTGAATCACACTGTGTTTCACACTGTGAATCACAGTGTACGTCTATGGTGCTCCACAATGTTAATTTTGGGCCGTTTTCACACTGTGCTCCACAATGTACTTAAATTGGGCCGTTTTCACACTGTGCTCCACAATGCACTTAAATTGGGCCGTTTTCACACTGTGCTCCACAATGTTAAATTGGGCCGTAGTTTCACACTGTGCTCCACAATGTTAAATTGGGCCGTTTTCACACTGTGCTCCACAATGTTAAACTTGGGGCGTTTTCACACTGAGCTCCACAATGTTAAATTGGGAGCGTTTTCACACTGTGCTCCACAATGTTAGATTGGGGCGTTTTCACACTGTGGTTCACAGCGTGGATAACCGGAAATTCATACTGTGAATCTATCGTTATTCACAATGTGAAAACGGCTCAATTTAACATTGTGGAGCACAGTGTGAAAACGCCCCAATTTAACATTGTTGGAGCACAGTGTGAAAACGCCCCAATCTAACATTGTGGAGCACAGTGTGAAAACGCCCCAATTTAATATTGTGGAGCACAGCGTGAAACCGACCCAATTTAACATTGTGGAGCACACTGTGAATCTATCGTTATTCACAATGTGAAAACGCCCCAATTTAACATTGTGGAGCACACTATGATTTACAGTGTGTTTCACAAGTGAAATTTAATGTTCACACTGTGAAATGTATGTCCTATATATCACAGTGTGAAATATTTTTCACAGTTTGGTCACTGCACTGTGAAATCATTTTCACACTGTGAGCGGGTACATTCACACTGTGAAATCGAATTTCACAATGTGAATACTGTGTGGTTTACCACATTGTGACGGTGTCCACACTGTGAAAACACACCGTTCACAGTGTGAGCTACGTTTTCACACTGTTTAATGAGTGTGAATGAGTGTGTTCTTTCCAGCAGGGTTATAGCCTACATGCCGATCGAGTGTAGCTGGTAGATATTCAAATACTCCCAGGGAAATGAGGCTGTGTACGCCCTGCAATTTTACAATCGCTTGTGGATGAGTTTCATTGTCTTGTTTGTATTGCCCTGCCTTTCGTTCAGACAGAAAATTGTTCATCGATAAATATATTATTGAAAGACCAAAAATACTGAAAACGGATCAGCTTTCCAATAATGTGCGAACACGTTTAAACTTAGTAAAATTCTGTCGAAAAATAATGCTTCGATCGTTTTCATTAATTTAAGTATGTGCACAAAACACGTTATGAGTTCAATATTAACTTTATGTTTCTCTTTTTTGTCTAATATATCAAATTATTAAATTGATATCAAGAATATTTTCAGTAATTCATTAATTCAAATATCAATTTACTGGTGCCAGTAACTTTTCTTTGTAATTTTTATTATCGTTTTGTTTTTTAATTATCATAATTATTATTATTGATGTTATTAGTATTTATCATCATAATTTTTTCCACTATTGTCGATAGTTTTATTTTGTATTGATTAAAATTAATTCGATTTAAATTGTATATTTTACAGTGTTAAATTGACAAATTTAAACTGATTGTAAACTTCTCCAATACCAAAGGGAATACCCAACCAAGTACGAAGTACGATATCATTAACAACAACAACAACAATTTCGCAGGCCTTGGTGGTGATGACGTCATACTCATAGCTACTGCAAATAGCGATTTATGCCTCAGCAGTTATCGAGTAAATCTACGATATTCTCTGTCTTTTTGAATAGTTCATGGTGACTTAGGCTGAATACACGCTTCTTCATGACTTAGTGAGTTGTTTCGTATATTTTCAATGTTTTCATATTGCCCGTATACTTGTATTACTAAATCTAGGCTAAATTTCTTCAAAATATGCAATGATATTCACAGAACGGTCCCATATGTTGGAAATTGTGTAACTTCGACTTCGGGAGAGCTTTAGGCGGCAGCGCACAGCGCTGCGCCTAGGGCCTAGGCCTAGCCTTGGCCAAGATTGCCTCGGGCCTCGGCGGGTAGCACTCTTAAAAATACAAGGCTAGAAGCAGTAGTGTTCACCACACAAAAATAATTATTAGAAGAGGATATGAAATATGACAGAAAATGTGTACCTACGTACGTTTTCATACATGATGAACAATCAATGACAATGTTATTTAAAATTAGCTGATTGTGCTGTTTTCATGCAATAAACGTAACATTTTGATGATTTCATAAATGATAGAGGCAGAATAGCCAGTGCACGCTACAATCTCGGTAAGGCCTTTTCACTTCGTGCATAAGTGCAGCAGGCCCTGCAACCAGCAGCATGAGCAGTGCCCATTATTAAAGTTGATATTCATTGCTTATCAATATGGTTAAATCTCATATCAATGCAAAGGTTGTATGTCTAGATCAATATTGGACTAATTCCAGCGTCCAAGAGGCAAACAGAACGCAGAAATCGCAAATCCAATGTTGATAAACATCCACCCCGGTAAACGCCCCTGATAATTGGGGTCCCGGTGTCACTTTATCGAGTGACGTTACTAAGGACCACTATGATAACGAGCGCAAAAAGACTATTGATCGCTTACTTGCAAAACACATCGCTGTGCTTCTTCAATTCAATTTGCTGTCTCTACGAACGTACTCTCAAATTACGATTATGGCTGATCTTGACTTAGAATTAGATTTTGAAGTCGACAGTGTTTCAGGAGGAGGATGATATGAGGACAGTATGAGCTCATATAGTTTTATGAGTAGTGACGATGACCAGGGCGAAATAGGTGAAATAGATGACGATTTAAAAGAGGCTGCTCGTCAAGCTGCAGGTGCAGATGCTACTGCTGGTGATGCCGCCGCGGCCGTGCTAGAGCCGGAGCTCAAGCATACCTACAGTTCACAGACACAGTCACAAATAGCACTCTCACAATGAAAAAAGAATGACCAATAATAATATATCGGTAGGCCTATATAATAATGAATAATTGCCTGATTGTTGCCAGAGCATACCAGAGCATACCACCGTCAGCCAGCTCAGCCTCACATACTGCTCAGCTGCGCTGACGCGTGTTATTCACTTGACGACTTAGCTTAGCTTTATAACAAGGCCGGGCGGCTAGGCCTAGTAGCTGACGCGACGAGACCGGCCAGCAAAGGGTGCACCGCAAGGCTATCTGCCGCTGCGAAGATCAGTGCAGTGCAGTCTTCAGTTCCGTTTTTATTCTCGTACTTTAATTTATTTCTTATTCATATTTCTTATGAATTAATTGTATCCTTCATTTAAAAATCTTGTAAGATAACAGTATTTTCAACATATCTGTATTGGAAATCACGGTAAATCACTGCGTTGATAAAGACTTCGGTGCGGCCGTCTATACTCATATACTCATAGCTTCAATGCGTGAATTCTAATTCTGCTGATCTGTAAACAAACCGGTCACTTTTTTTTACTTTCGGACTTTAGGGCTCGAGATTTTGCAGGAAAATGCAATTTCTTGTATGTATAGTTATATTCAAGCTAGGTTTTTTTTTTATGGTACTCATTCAGCTTGTAACTTCAACTCGTTCGTTTTAATTTACAAATTTGAGCTTATACAGTATTGCTCGGAATAAAGTAGACAGATTACCGCCGGGTCTCGCGGGAATCAATCCAAGATTGAGTCCCGCGGTACTCCCGCGGTAACTCTTCCTTGCGCGGTACACAAATCGCGGTAATTAACACGGAAATGTACCACGAGATTTTCAAGAAAATCTCGTAATGAACCATCACGTACTTCAGTCCCTTTGTCATGTATCAAACGGAAAGGATTCGCACGTCGCTTTGCCGTAATTGTTAATCACTTAAACGATGAATGACGCCGGGAGAAATGCTTTCATTCCTTATATTTCTGTCGACTGACAAGGTTGTGATCGCGCCGCGCGAAAACGTGGGCTTATAAAAACTAGCTGACCAGTTTATGCTCGCCGGGCGGGCGGCGTCTCCAATCGCCTCGATCAGCTCAGTGACTTATGTTGTAGTTGGAGAAGCATAACCGTCCGTAGGTCTTAACATGATCGCACTCCTAAATGCTCTATCTTTCATGGTCTCAAACGGCCTTTCTCATGTCTTGATAGCACTGTCCATGAGTTTGCATTGAAAATCATGTTTCTTTATTTAAAAAAAATATTGATTTGTATAGATTGCCGATAAGCCAATTCAATTTCTTTCACATGCCAAAGAATAATATTATTTCACAGTTATATCACATCTAATATGAGGTTATGAAATTATAATAATATGAATATTGCTGTTATTTCAGTGAAAATGACGAGCATGCTGTGAGATATTCAGAAAAGGTGAAAAGGACGGGAGAGAGACAGGAAGAGATAAATGTATAACTAAGATATTACAAGGCGAGGGAGGGGAGACGAGGTGGAGAGAGATTGGGAGGGAGAGAGAAAGAAAGGGGGAGGGGTAGAGAGAGACAGCCACGGGATGTTTACATTCAAACCAGGCGGGTGTTTGGGTTTCTTAAAACCTCTCTAAAATAAAAAGAATAAAAGAATACAAAATGTTGGTTTCCTCAATAGTGCTGTTAGTCAGGCTCCATGTTCGGTAGAGTTCAGCAATTTTTTACCTGAACTTTGGTTCGGTTCTTATTGACTAATATAAATAGCAAGACCAAGAATTCGGGATTAATTAAGTAATATATTTTATTAGCAAGACTTAGAAAAGATCGCAGATATAATTCACCCTTAACTTGATTTACTATGCTCGCGTGGTCCATGTCACATTCCACCAGCCTTCAACCAGCAAGTCCCCAGAGAAACAAATGTATCGCTTATCTTCTTGACATAATTATATCATTTAACAACTCGACTCTTATCTCAATCTCTTCTGAGTGACTTGATGACAGAGAAAGTGTTTGTTACGCAATGTACGGTATCTGCGTACCCAGGCAGGGAGGAAGTTTTAGTTCCCACGATAGGACCTGACTTCTTGGAGCCTTGCCAACATAATAACAGCGTGCGTGATTATGCGCTCATGAATATTGATGAGTACGGACATGCTGACAAAAACAGCTGTGCAGAGCTGAAATCATGTTTTTTAAAATCGATTTTCAAGTGATGTCAAGGGTAAATCATGAGAACGAACGTGTGTAAATATTCAAACATACTAAAAATAAGATAGTTGCGGTGTGAGAAACAAGAGAAAGAAGTAGAAGCATCAAAATAACGTCAATGTTCTCTAGTATCCTGTATTCTTAACGAGTCTCCTCTTCTCCCCATCTATTTCCTCTCTCTATTATCCTTTACTCTTAACGAGTCTCCTCTTCTCCCCATCTATTCCCTCTCTCTATTATCATTTATTCCTACCCATATTCTTCTCATCCCGATCTATTTCATCTCTCTAGTATCATTTATTCCTACCCAGTCTCTTCTCATCTCGATCTATTTCCTTCTCTCTAGTATCCTTTATTCCTACCCAGTCTCTTCTTCTCTCCATGTATTTCCTCTCAATAGTATCCTTTATTCTCACCCAGTCTCTTCTTCTCTCCATTTATTTCCTTCTCTTTAGTATCCTTTATTCCTACCCAGTCTCTTCTTCTCTCCATGTATTTCCTCTCAATAGTATCCTTTATTCTCACCCAGTCTCTTCTTCTCTCCATTTATTTCCTTCTCTTTAGTATCCTTTATTCCTACCCAGTCTCTTCTTCTCTCCATTTATTTCCTTCTCTTTAGTATCCTTTATTCCTACCCAGTCTCTTCTTCTCTCCATGTATTTCCTCTCAATAGTATCCTTTATTCTCACCCAGTCTCTTCTTCTCTCCATTTATTTCCTTCTCTTTAGTATCCTTTATTCCTATCCAGTCTCTTCTTCTCTCTATCTTTTTCCCCTCTCTATAGTATCCTTTAGCATGTCCCTGCTTTATTCATACCCATTCTCCTCTTATAATTGTGATTAAGTTATGATAAAACATCGACAATTCTCGGTTTCGTTTTTTTCTTCTTCTGGTAGGCACTGTATAGGCCGATTGCTTATCTTAAATGAGGTGTCATGTCAATCAACACCAAAGTTCTAAAACACCGCGTATTGTTACGCACCTTTGTTCTGAGAGCGCCGACTCCGGACATGGCGGGAATGTAATAAATATGTCATTATTTTGCAAGCCGTTGTTGTGACTGGATAATGATACACAGTAATGCCACGTGGCATGAGAACATTATTGTTCAATTATTAGAGCGTACGGACCATTTACATGTAGATTGGAAATTAACAAAATTGAGGAAGCATTGGCGGATTCAGGATTTTCCAATAGAGGGGTGGGGGAGGGGTGGGGGAGGGGAGGGGGAAACGGGGCCGTGCCCCTTCCTCCCTGGCAAATAACACCGACGGGCCCCCACCCTTGCCCAAAAAAGATTTTAAATAAGATGGTAACCACAAAGTTACTTTTTTTGCTCAAGGGGGGGGGGGGGGGGGGGGGCTGTTGAGTTAAAACATGATTATAGTTGTAGTGCTCACACTACCCCCCCCCACCTCAATTGGAAAACCCTGGATCCGCCACTACGTGCTTTACTATTTTCACCATCTCTCATATATCCTCTCTCATTCTACCTAAACGTACATGTATATCATTTAGTCCACCGATCTTTCAACAGCCTCCATCTCTCTCTTGCATCCTCTTTCTTCCTCTAATTTTGATCATCCATTTTCACCCGCTTTTTCATGCAAAATGTTTTCTTCATTCTTTCTCATTCTTTCTCAATCTTTCTTCTACTCTTTTCACCATCTCTCATATCCGAAATAATCCATAATGGCAAACGATGACAGTAGGATTTACATCGTAACACAAAGGATAAATTAACGATGTACATGAACTTTTCTCTCTCTCAATTTCCAAATCGATATTTTCTCGGCGTCATGATAAACATACGATACGTCCAAACACATTGCTTCCTGTCCTATAATTGACGTGAACCTTGCATCAGAAAATGTGCCCAAACCCAAGATTCTATCAGGCACTATATGCGATCAGTATTTAATCCGTTAAATAATTTCCAAATAGTAAATACCATTAAGGGGACCTTTAGAATTGGTTCATAAAAGGTGTATTGTTTCTCTAATCTCCCGACCAGCGCCCTCGTCATCGGGCTCTTGGAAATTAGGGGACCTTTAGAATTTGTTCATAAAAGATTTCTTGTAGTCCGGTTTCTTTCAGGCTCAGCTCACATTTTGATGTGTAAGGGGTTCTCTCTCTCTCTCTCTTAAAACTCTTCAGATGAACTGTATTGTTCCCATTCCAATACAATTTACATATACTCAAGTCATAATTGTCTGGCGGCCGCCAGATAATTCTATCTTTCCTTATCATGATTATGTTATTTTCCTTCTATCTTCTTCACTTTCTACCTTTCCTTATGTTATTCTTTGTTTTTATCCTTCCACCTTCTTCTCTTTCTATTTTCCGTATGTTACTCTTTGCTTTTATACTCGTATCATTTCCTCTTTCTATTTTCATTTTGAAATTCTTTGTTTTCCTTTCTATCTTCTGTTCTTTCCTGTTATTATTCTTTGTTTTTATCTTTTTATCTTACCTTTATATCTCTCATGTTATTCTTTGTTTTATTTCTCTTTCTATCTGCATCACAACGTAAGGAAATATAGCTAGATTATTTGGCGGCCGCCAGATAATTCTATCTTTCCATATGTTATGTTGCTTTTCTTCTATCGTCTTCTATTTCTAGTGGTTGAGTGCAAATGAGGTATTGCCTGGGTTAACAGGCTACACATGAAGAGAAAATATTAACAAAATTATCCATTTTCTATGTTGAGGTAAGATTCAAAGCACTAGCTGACATTAGAAGGCGGACGTGGTTTATTTAAAAACGCTCAAGAAAAGCCTGAAATACAGGCGCGGATCAAGGGCAAGGAGCGTGCTTGGCCCCCTCCCCCTCCCCGCCAAACTAAAAGAGAAAGAGAGAAGGAGAATGAGAGAAGGAGAATTAGGGAAAGGGAAATAAAAAAGAGAGGAAGAAGAAAAGTAAGGGGGGAGAAGGAGATCCTCTATTGTAACTATTTTGTTTACATCTCGTGAAATGTATTGACCTGTTTCGTTTTGTTTGTTTTAAAATTAATCAAGTTTATTTGTAAACACTAGCATTGGTGGAGCCAGCGGGAGGGGTGGGGGGGGGGGTTAATATGATGTACATTTTGTTCCTATGATAACGGGAGACGGTCAGCGCGTTTCCGTTTTACACCCTGCCCTAGGCTTTTCTCCAATAAAATTTTACAAACCGACTGGTATTCGGAGTCTAGTCGTCCACATCTTGCCTCGGCGCTCTGCACACCACCAGAACTCTGAAAACGTCACGTAGCGCTAGCTAACTCTCTATACTAGTTGATCTTCCTAGTCGTATCATTTATTTTTATCCATTAATACGCAATACTCTAAGAGCGTGAGGATGCGTGATCAGCTCGCAAAATTTAGCCCAGCGATAACAAAACAATAATATATCGAGAAAACCGTCTTGAACAAGAAGACCCTCGCATCCCCAATTGAAATTGTACATAAGCTTTGGCTTCGCTATTCTTGACGTCGATATAAACAAACTTAGACTTCGGATACAGCATGTTTCGTGTAATTTCTTGCCGAAAAGCCTAGGGCAGGGTGTAAAACGGAAACGCGCAGACGGTCAATACCATGAATACAAGAAAAAGGGCGGAGAGGGAGCCAATAACAAATACCAAATAAATAGCAACAAACGAACAACCAATAAATAAATGAATCAGAAAATAAAACGAAATCGGTGAGATGGCCTCGGACCTCCAATTACCACCTTATTAATCAATCAATAATGATACCCCCTTCTATCTTTCACTCTATATCACCGATTGCGCTCTTATCACTCCTTTTCTAATATTCCTCTCTTCCTTCATTCCTTCCTTTCCATTTTTATCTGTCCTTTATACTTTTCTACTTTTGTTGTCTTCTACTATTTCTCCCCGTCTATCTCTCTCTCCACAGTTATTAAGGATCTCTTACTCTCTAAAAAAAAATCGAGTGATCACGGACGTCACTACTCTGGAGAATGAAAATGTAGTGAAAATAGAGTGAACATTCAATCTTTTCTTCCTAGAGAGCACTCTAAAATCAATCGATATTCACTCCTAAACAAGTGATCACGGACGTCACTCCCAAGAAAGTGAAAACAGAGTGAATTTTTTTTTTTTTTTAGAGAGTAAGTCTTATGGGGGGGGGGGGGGGGGGGGGGAGATGGGCCGTCTCGGCCTCCTGAATTCATTTTAATGTTCGTTTCTTTTTTGGTACCTTTTTCCAGTTTCGGAATTATGAACCCTATTGCATTTTTCGGAAATACGAACCTTCGGACAACCCCCCTCCTCCCCCCCCCCCCCACCAAGAACGATAACCCCGTGGGCTATAACACCCGAGGACAAATACCCCCACCCCCCCCCCCCCGGGAACGAATATCCACGGAGGAGAATTAGCTCCCCTAGGACGAATATGCCCCAAGGACAAATATACGCCCCCCCCAGAAAATTACTTCCCCCCCCCCTCCATTGAGGGGAAGTCCACCCTGATGATAATTTGCATTTTTTTCGGGGGGGGGGGTGAAAATCAAAGGGGGTAATTTTCCGAGGGGGAGGGGATAATTGCCTTGGCCGGGGGTGTTCGTCCTATAACCCTTTTATTTATATCAAGTCTCCTCTTCCTCGCACATAGATTTCCTCTCCCACGAATCCTTTATTCTTATCCAGTTTCTGATTTTTTCCATCTATTTCCTCGTATACTTTATTCCTTTCCAGTCTCTTCGTTCCATAATTATATTTCTCTGATATCATTTAATCTTTAATATCTACATGTATTTCCCTTCCCTTTTATCCTTTATTCTTTGATTGGTCATCTGAAGACATCACCCTTCATGGATGTTTACAAGTCCCATCAGACATTGATTAACAAGTAAATGACATGAGGTCACTGTCCTCCACACCTCTGTAACCCCGTCTTTCTACTTCCCTCTCTGCCCTCTCCCTCTCTCTCTCTCTCCCTCTCTCTCTCCCTCCTCCATGTGATTACATTTCCCAGACATGTTTTGACAGTTCTTATCTAAGAAATATGACACGCCCCAGCCAGCTGGAACTGAAAGGGCTTGTATAGTCTGCCAATTCAGACGTCATACCATAAATGACAACTGAAAACAAGCAAATATTTGCTTTAAAAAATAAACTTGCAAATTATTATTTAGCCAATGAGAAGAGCTAACTTGTCATCTGAAAATCACCATTTAGAGATAGAACGACATTATACGAATCGTTGTTGTAGAGGTTTTAAAAATGGAATTCTTGTGTCCGAAACTAGACTTTTAGCTTTTATACCATCGATGGTTCAAACAACGTGTGTAAGGGAATTTATCTTTCGGATAACTTTCATCTGATTTTCGGATTTATAGTTAAACCTGGATATTCTAAAAGTGTGATCACGTCATAGAATCAGGTAAGTATGCATTAATTTATAAATCTGTAGCTTAAAAAAATGAAGCTGCTTGTTTATGCTTAGTTGGGTCGTTTGTATTTTCAAACGAGAATGAGCAAAGCGGTATGGGAATATTTTATAAACAACTCATGTCCTATGTAATTATCAAACTAGCGTGCCTCGCGCTCGCGTATCGATGAATGAATTGACATTCCTTTGTTTCATTGTCTTTGGTTACTAGGTTACACGCTGGGGTAGTTTAAGTTTATCAGACCATTATAATGTTCAATGTATTTGTGGCTGCTTTTACCTCTTGAATTAAAGGCTCTTCGTTATTCAAATAGTCAACAATTATTCTGAAATAATGATGGTATTGTGAAATCCTACCCAAACTCGTTATTTCTCATTATCAAAGAACATTTTTTTCTGCTAATTACAAACAATACATGGTTGGCTAAGCCTTCGTAGATGTACGCGCTACCTTTCCCTTTCTAGTCTGGTGAACAACCATCATGTGCATTACGTGCGAACTTGTGAAATCAAGTCAGTCAATCGGCAATTTCCATTCATTACAGATCAAAAAATATAAATCCCCATACATGTCTCTCTCACATTAACACACACATTTTTATTTATGTTTTGAGGATAGGACTAAACATACAAGAATCTCGTGTTCTACGAGACTGCAGACTCTCGACGGTGGTACATTACCGCGTGACATTATTGTAGGTGGGAGTACCGCGTTAACCAGTTGAGTGGCGGTACTCAATAAATTACCGTGGTAATTTGCTCACGCGCGGTACACGGCGGTACGGTGTCTACTTTATTTCGAGCAATACTGTATGTATATGCACCATCGACCAGGTCCGCCTGTCGAGATCAACAACTTCGTCGAAGCTATGGTCTAATTTAACGCTAATTTAACAGGTTTACAAAACCAATGAGGAATATCCGAACAAAAAAATATTAATCTTGTTATTCTATATTCGTGTCATGTTTCTTTGCATACATTAATGTGAAAAAATAACATGTAAAATTGGACGGAATATATTGGTAAAAGATGTTGTTTTAAGCGTTGTATGTAGCTGTACTGTTTACGACGCGCCAGCTGGGTCCATATAACTACGTCACAAAAATAGCGTATCACGCTATAAGTCAACTTCCGTGTTCTAAGAATCTGAGAGGTGTTTCTAAATTGTGTTTTAGAGGGATTTCAATATATTGATATGATATCTAGTGAATATCATGGTAATCTAGATGCATTTCGCTTTCCATTAATATATTATTTGTCATATTTGTGCTTTTCAATGAATATCAACTTTAAGCACTTACGTTAGCTACATGTACGTGATGAGCTGTCGCTACAAACAATATGTTCGCGGGCCTGTTGAGCAGCCGATCATCCGAATGTAGCCATCATGACATACATCTAAGCCCCACTTTGTGTGCTGAAAGTGATATGAGGTCGTGTGTGGGGAGGATAAAACTTTCTTTTAAAAGTTGAGAAATCATTTCAAATTTGATAAAAATAAACTTTTGAGACTGCCAAGTGATGCGCAATATAATATGACTAAGTTCAAGAGAAAACGCGCGAAAATATTGACTTAATGAGGTGAAATATCAATGAAATTTCAGCTTTCTAGCGGTAGATAGCAACCAAAATTGCAGTCGCAAGAAGCTGCAAGTACTGTATGTGGGAAATAGGTATGCACGTAAGTTTGCCAATTGACCGCATTACTTTTTTGTTAAACATGATATCAATCCACCCTTGTCAAAACCAAGGAAGCCAGCTCACAGCTAAAAATTGAGCACACCTTACGTATGTAAAGCAAGTATGTCCTGAAGTGAGCCCTCTAGTGCCGAATGACGAACGCTAGCATTAGTAAACGTGTCTAGATTTTTTTTTAACTCTGCAGAATTCAATCAGATTCGGCACTTCAGGATTTTAGTGACAATTGATTTTAGTGACATTTGTAATTGTATTCATTGTCATTTTTGCATTTTTGGATAGCCTCACGCGCTGAATATCTGTGTAAACTACATTTAGATGTACACAAATTTGGTTGTAAAGACACTTGAATCATACCTTACTGTGTCGCGCATATGTAAATCATATACAGATGCAAAACAGACCGTAGGGACCGAGGATTTTTGGCGGTCGATCATTAGCTGAAAACTAGATGTTTCGCAATAGAGGTATATCAGTGGTTCTTCAGTTTTTCTACATGATTTCTAAAGAGCTGTGAATTGGCTGGAAATAACAGAACTGATTTATAACTGTCTTTAATAATTATATTCATGGGACTAAAAACTCAAGATATGTTGAAGACACTAAGACAGTAGGGTAACTGTTTGCCAGGAAAAGATTGCTGATTTAATTTTTACAGAATGTTTCCCAACATCGATTTAAGCTTACCGTATTTGCCGGCGCAAAGGCCGCAGTATTTTTGGAAGAGAAAATATCAAAAAGTTGGGGTGCGGCCTTTACGGCGAAACAGAAAAAAAAGTCCAAAAAAAAGTCAAAACCAGCACGAATTTGTACATATGGGACTAGATCTACGAACGGTACAATAACTATACATTTCCACACATCTTACCGACAATTTTATCTTGCATTGTTGACATGAAGACGAAAATAAACTTCCAAAAACAACATCTGCCGATAGATTTTGATCTAAGTTCGTGCCAATGCATTGCAAAAGTAAAAGAAGGGCCCATTTGACGGAGCTACCGCGAAGCATCCAGCACGCGAAGTCGCCATTTTCAATCCATTTCAATGACTACATCACAGAAAACAGCAGTGTATGGTATCAGTGCGTGATGGCCGAGCGGTTTAAGGCGGTGATTTTAGTCACATCAACATTTGTACGCAAGAGATCAAGTCCCGACTTTGGCGAAAGATTTTTTTATTTTTTTTATTTTTAATTTTTTTAAATGTCAAAATTGGGGATGCGGCCTATACGGCGCTGCGGCCTTATCGCCGGCAAATACGGTAATTATTTGTGTTCTATTTATATTTAGGTGACAATAAGTGTTATGGAAGTGCTGGTTTTGTGTGAAAACGGTGATGGATTAAAATGGATGAAACTTTCATTGGAAGTCTATTCCACACAAAAAGTATGGGGGACCAGTAGTCATTCTATGCAACAACAAAAAACAGCAATGAAAACGGTGATGGATTAAAATGGATGAAATTTCCATTGGGAGTCATTTTCCATAACACAAAAAATATGGGGGACCAGTAGTCATTCTGTATACCGTATTTTCCGGCGTAAAGGCCGCAGTATTTTCGGGTGAGAAAAAATCAAAAAGTCGGGGTGCGGTGTATACGCAACAACAACAAAATTCAGCGGTCAAAATATCACGTCCATTTGCACGTATGGGACTATAGGAACGGTAGCATGACTAGACAACGGTACAGGACAATTGTAGAATAACTCCACACAACTTACCGACAAGTTTATGTTGCATAGTTGACATGAAGACGAAAA
The DNA here is from genome assembly GCA_035222895.1 of Strongylocentrotus droebachiensis. Lineage (NCBI taxonomy): Eukaryota > Metazoa > Echinodermata > Echinoidea > Camarodonta > Strongylocentrotidae > Strongylocentrotus > Strongylocentrotus droebachiensis. The sequence continues at coordinate 102,660 of JAVYIG010002843.1, read as the reverse complement.
AACTTATTTTTCTAATAAAATCTGCCGATAGATCTAGATCTAAGTCCATACCATTGCATCGCCAAAAAGTAAACAAAGGGACAGGCTGTTACTTACGGAGCTAGCTGCCGCGCAACGCAACTGCGCAGGTCGAAAAATGCTATTTCGGATTACACCCCACATCGAGGAAGGGGTATTGTAGGATACCAAATCTGCGTACGATACAGTACTAGCTTAAAAGTCGATGAAGATCTGCTAAATTATGATCATTTTTGAGGTTAACTTCTTGTTGATTTATAAGAATATTGATGAATTTGGTATAGTTTGTAAAAAAAAAAAGAGTGTTCTACAAGAAAATTACGATCATTTTGTTTGGTCCGTTTTTTTTTCTCTTTTTTTTTTTTTTTTTTTTTTTTTTTTTGTTGTTGTAGTTTTTTTTTCTTTCCTCTACGAAATGTCAAAGTTGGGGGTGCGGCCTATACGGCGGTGCGGCCTTTACGCCGGCAAATACGGTATGCACAAACAAAAAGGCATTTTTTGTGGTGGTTTACTACATCATATCTGAATGAGTCTTTAAACATGTACATGTACAATGATATCTAAGATAAACTTCTACACAGTGGCATTGGATCAGAGAAAATGAATTTTGCTTTGTCTCTTTTCTTTATAAGCATTTGTCAACATGGAACCACATTATTATCATTCTTGCAGGACATGAGGTAATCGGCACACACTATTGAAAACAAAAATTGTTCTGGAGAAGTGCTTTAGATTGGATTCACCATGTCTCATCAGTGTGTGCTGCCCTCTTTGACGGCGATGTTCCAGTTTGGAATGCCGAGCATGGACAACCTGGAGATGGTCATCACAGATATTGATGAACAACTCAAGCACAATGATAAAAAGTAAGATAGTCATATAAAAGATAAGGAGAGAAGAAAGAATGAGAGAGGGAGGGAGGGAGGGAGGGAGAGAGAGAGAGAGTGAGAGAGAGAGAGAGAGAGAGAGAGAGAGAGAAAGAAAGAAAGAAAGAGAAAGAGAGAGATATATTATACATGTATATATAGAGAGAGAGAGAGAAAGCAAGCGAGAGGGAGGGAGGGAGAAAGGGTGGGGGAGGAGAAATTATATTTTACAGAGTAATTGTATGAGTTTTGTTCTCCAATGCACACTGACTGTTACGTAATGTTCATCAAAGACCTATAAACTTGTGCTTTATTCATTAGGTAGTAATTATGTCTGACGGTCTAAAACAGTTTTTGTAATTCTTTTGTTTCTTTTTGAAGCAGAAATATTCAGAATAAATCCCATGAAACGTATATATTCATTTACATTATGCTTGCAACCTTGTAAAGTTTTAATGCTTATGACTTTGCAGAAAGCGGTTGGATCAGTAAAAATAACGATGGGAGTATTACTATAAAATAGCAATGTTAGAGTGACATTGATGTTGAAATATGTTATTTCATGAAAATTAGGGGTTCATTTAGGCTAATATTTTTATACAATTCTTTGAAATTCATTGGCTGCCTGTACAACAGAAAATAGCTTTTAAGATCCTAATGCTGGTCCCCAGTACATAGACGACTATCTGGATCGTCGTCCTCGAGTCCAAAATACCTGCTCATCATTTATCTGGCTCACTCAGTGTCTCTCTAAGAAACGTGCTGGTGAATTGTCTTTCCCATCGATTGCTGCAAAACTTTGTAACCAGCTACATGTACCTACTGCTGTGCAGATGGCCTCATCTGTTGACCAGTTCAAGAAATTACTAAAGTCACATCTATTCTGCTTGAAATTACTTTATTACCAGCCTACATAATTATACATGTCCATGTACTTAACTGATCTCTGAGAAGTGCCTAACTTTTGTTTATAAGTGGCCCCAAAATTGTGGAGCAGTGTGTGCAGCGCTTTGTAACTGCAAGGAAAAGGCGCTATATCAAATGTCTTTTTGATTGATTGATTGATTGATTTCTATCTCCATGTAGGATTGAGGAGACTCTGCAGAAGTTGGTGCAAGCAACAAACAGCCTTTCACTGGACAATAATTATACCAACATAAAGGATGCTATGGACAGCTTGATTCAGACCCCAGTTCTAGAGGAATGTGCCTGTCTCACACCGGATACAGAGGATGTTAACAAGCTTCTGAAAGCAATTGTGAGTACTGTATATCATGTTCGCTGGAGATTTGAGGAGGAGACGGGTTGGCTCCAGTCAGTTGAGCATCCTCTTGACAAAGAAAGAGCCCCCTCTAGGGAATGGAATGGGGGGTGGGGGGGGGGGGGGTAATTTAAACATTTGCATGGGCCAGTAATCGTCTAGTATAAGGTTTCATCATCCTGAGTCAGAATTGTTGGTCTTTAAAAAAATAACAGCAGATCCTTCAAAGTCTATATTCATGTCATATTTACATGATGTACTGTAGGTATAATGCAGGTTAGACCGACGCTTGAAACATTGTATTAAACATGACGTGTTAAAGTTGAAATATAGTGTGAATGAAAAATGTAGAATCTGAGTTGTCTATTCCACATGGGAGAAGTACATATGAATTAATACGTGGACGATCATTTGCAGTTACTCACTAAAGTTCATGCCATGCCCTGTATGATTATCTTAACAGCTGCAGCATGCTGTAAACCATCCCAACTCTGAATCGGTCATCTTTGAGCAGCTGCTCGGCTTAGCATCCCATGAAGGCCTTGGTCTCCCCATCCGCGCACCCAAACCCAGCTATGTGGCTGCTTCAGCCGTCTCTATCAACACCATCGGCGACTCACTTGAACAGGTACGTGTCATCTTTTCAGAACCATAAGGGTGCCAGTCGTTTAAGTAGATGGGTAAACTCCCTTCTGGCTCTACACAGAAGATGTCAACTTATCCCTACGAGTCAGTGGACATGCGTTCAAGAGCTGTACAGGTTTTGTAGTTGAGCTGTTAAGTCATTTGACTGGGAATGCAGAGTCTTGTGTTCGAGCCCCAGCATGGCACTTATTTTCTTAGCGAGGCATTTTTATCTACTTTGATTTTCTCTACCCAGGTGTTAAATGGCTACCCTGTAGGATGAAATGTTCTTTGTGGCTGGATTTATCACATGTGCGATGTAAAATGGCTACCAGGCTGGAATGCTACAAGTGATGCGGAAAATGTGCACTATAATTGTAGAATTGTAACTGAATTGAAGGAATGGGGTAATAATTCACTAGACCATTTTGATCAGTTATAATTGTTGAAAGTAAATCAGTTCTAATTATTGTTACAACTATTCTTAATATTCTCTACCAGGAGAATGACTCGTTGTGGGAGGAGATTCGATCTCGTCTGAAGCGCTACTTCCTAGACAGACTGCACGCCATCAAGGTATCGGAACCAGGTGAATGGATAGGACCGCTCTCTAAGGCCAAGCAGGTCCAGCGTATTGAATGTCTACAGAGTCTGTGTATTCTCTATCCTATCAAGGAAGTGTGGAGCAGCTACCATGTCTTAGCATCAGATAAGGTAATGCACTGGTGGTGTTTCACAAAACTTGTCATCAGTGACAAATGACAGTTGTTGTTATTAGCTACTGAAATCCTTGCTTCTGATTGGTTATCAGCAGATTTGCCACTGATATTTGTCATTTTTCATTGAAAAAAGGCTTTGTGAAATGGCTCCCAGGTGTTTCATCCTAGTTTTCTCATCATCAGCTATTCCTCGCTTTGTCTTTTTTGTATATATCCGTGGGTACACTCTCTATCATAGTTGCCTGTCTGTTATATTTGAACTTCATCTTAATTGACTTTTGAAGCATTGAAATAGTTTAAGTTGTCATATCAGGGACTGTTGAATGTTAGGCTAGGCATTTTGATAGATGCGCAGTCTTTCCATGATACATATTACAAAGAAACATGTTCAACAGGGCCTCATGGAAGACCACCATTATTGATGATAATGAGTCACCCTGTCTAAATATCAGGAAAAAAAATAAAAAAAATGAATAGATAAACTAGTCTTACCGCTTTCCTCACATCAGGAAATTGGGATTTTGTTTTTATGTGTAAGGGGCAACTTGGCTTTATTCTGCTGTATTCTTTTATTTACTCTCCTTTCTTTGATGTTTCTTTGTGCCCATCTGCTGCATATAGGCGGCGACATTCTTGAGAGAGAATTTGTGTACTTCCGACATCGATGCAGCCGAGCCGAGACAGCCTGCGACGTTGGCGTCCATCGCGGACAAACTCGAGAGACTGACCCCTCACTTCCACGCCATGCTGGAGGATGAGTGCGCTCTCTATCTTGCGGATGTCTTCGAGGGCGAGGTGAACTTCCTGCAGGCTGTCCAGGAGATCTACCTCTCACAGCTCCAGGAGGAGATAGCTACCATGATGGAGGAAGCCTGCGAAGGCATCACGGGCAGGGGAGGAGCCAAAGGAACGTCCTCCTCCAATGGCAGCGCCACAAAGAGCATCGGGGCCAGTGATTGGCTGAATGGAGGCCATGAGCATCATGGAAAGGAGCAAGCCAAGAAGAAGTCTCTTGTAGAAGGTAGGACCATATCTTATATTATTTACAAATCTGAACCAACTTGTATTATAAATTTGGAGTATCTTTACAAGAGGCCATAGCATATTAGAGCATTAAGACTGTGACTCCGGCTAGTAATTTATTATCCCCTCGCCGTCCGTCCCTCCTTCCTTCCTTCCGTGCGTGCGTGCGTCCGTAACAAATTTGGCTTCTGATCGATATAGATAACTCCAGTAATGTTTGACGGATTTTAATGAAATTTGATATGAAGGTTTATGGTATCAAAACACAGCCTAAGTTTAATTTCGGAGTATGTAGGTCAAAGGTCATAGCTCATTAAATATGCGAATCTGGTTTTCGATCCATAACTTTAGTATTGTTTGACGTATTTTAATAAAATTTTATATGAAGGTTTATGGTATCAAAACACAGCCTAAGTTTAATTTCGGAGTATGTAGGTCAAAGGTCATTGCTCATTAATTATGCGAACATGGTTTCCATTCGATAACTTGAGTAATGTTTGACGAATTTTAATGAAATTTAATATGAAGGTACATGGTATCAAATATGTACATGTACAGCCTAAGTTCGATTTCTGAGAATGTAGGTCAAAGGTGAAAGGTCATAGCTCATTAAATATGCAAAAACACCTAATTATACATGTGAAAATGTGGTTAACTTTCTTGCCTAGTAATATAATAGTACAGTCCAATGGAGGTAACTTGTTCTGACGTATATAGGCCATTTGTACCATGCGAGGGGATGTTACGCTTTGCGTTGACTTGTTAAGATTCTTTTATGAACATTAAAAAGGGAATGATCAACAAATAACTTATATCATTTGACTTGACTTACTTGACTGAGATGCATTAGACGGTGTGTCCCCTTGCTCCCCTACAAGAAATACTGCTCCATTCTGATCTGCCATGGGCTTGTTGCTCTGCCTCTTGTGTGGGTAATCCCACATCGCACCGAACTTGGTCCTTCCATCTCGTAGGAGGGCATCCCCATATCATTTAGCATCATGTATGATCATATTTCTTGGAAGTCCTGCTTCAATATGAATGGAAGATCTAACTAGTTTGGCAGATAATGAACAATTTAATTTTAACTAATGTGCGTACCAAGTGTCTAATCAACCAATTTTTCCCTCTATTAGATTCTGTACTGATGAGCCGTGATGATATCAAGCATTACATGATCATCGTAACCTTGCTACACGACTTGAACCAATGTCTCTGTCAGCTATCCCAGCATGCAACATGGGAAGGAGCCCCTCTTTTCAAACCACCGACCCATGGCAAGGGCACCATCAGAGGTCAGTGACCTTTCAACATTCCTCTTTCCAACATTCAACCCCAAGGAGATGAATCTGAAAATGTCATGAAAATCTGACACCATATTTTCAGACTGGATAAGTCAATAGAAAAGGAAATTCCCCAAATTGTTTTTAAAAAGCCATTGGAAATCAATACCAATCATGGAAATATGTATGAGTATTGTTGTGAAGAAACACAGAAAACGTAGAAGATCTGGACCATGTTTCATAAAACTTGGTGTCAATCAAAAGATGCGATAATTGTTAGAAGCTACTGAAATATTTACATTTGATTGGCTATAACCAGATTTGTCATACATCCGTAGCACTTGTTATTGAGAACAAGTTTCATGAAACAGGGCCCAGTGTGTGACAAAGAGAGTGAGAATTTGCAGACAAAAAGTAATGTAATTACAAACAAATTATCATGGAAATTTCATGAAAAAAATCATGGGATATGTTTATTCAGGAAGTGCAAGGACTATTTTCCTGTTTATAAAATAAATACCTGCAATAAAGACATTGTTATGGCTCATTATTAAAAAAAATTGAGTGTTGTTTGTTTAGGTTTTGTACTTGTATGTTTGTGGTTCATTTCATGGCACCTTGAGTGTGAATTCAATTGTGATATATCCTGGTACAAACTGTTAAGCAAATATGTGTGTATATTTGATTATTAACATTTTATTTTTAGAACATGTACCGGTACGTAGAACAAACAATTGATTAAACTTCATTAATATTGAAATTAATTCCTCATCATATATTTAACAGGACTTGTCCTTGATAGCAATGTAATTATTAATTTTTTCTCACATGTGGTATGACTTTTCCACTTAATCACCTATATTTGCTTCATTATTTATTCAGTCTTTATTCTGCACTGTATTAAGAAAAATGTAGAAAATATCATGTTGAGGTTTTGTACATCATCCCTTCTTTGTATGCACGAAAATAAACCCAAATATATATATATATAAGAAAGACTAGGGGCAATGTTTAAGAAGGCGTACTGCCCTACTTTAATTACCTCTAAGCAACAGCTCAAGAAACAATAAAATGCATATTTTGGAATGTTCTGATCATTGGCTATATAGCGAAAAGATCCCAATATTCCATATTTAGCCTTTAAACTAATGTTATTGTGGCAGATTTCTCTATGTTTTTGTGTGTATGAAAACGTCGGTCTAAAAGCATTACAAATATAGTGCTTTCCTACTTTTCCTGGAGAAATGCCTCATTTGGTTGTGGATGGTAGGCAGACATGCTGATAATAAATAATAAATAAGAATAAAAACATTGCTTATAAAGCGCTTACCACCGAAGTCTCTAAGCGCTATAACAAACAAAATAGACTGATAAATAATTACATATTAAACAAAGCAAAATAGTACAAATAAACCTACAAATAACAAAACGTATGAAATACACATCAATGCGAACAGAGTAAGTTAATCATCAAAAGCAATTTTGAATAAATGTGCCTTAAGGCAAGTTTTGAATTGGTAAATATTTCTCACTATATTTCGTACTGCTTTCAGGTGTTCTGAAGCACAATCGTGATGGAGGGCCAATGCGTGACTGCAGGATGCCATCAACACATACCGGTCGAGGGGTGCTCCCTGAGGCCATCCCGCCCCCGTTTGGTGTCATGCCTGGGATGGTAGGCTCAGACTATGGGGGTCGAGGTTCAAGCCCCGTGTTGGATAGTCCTTCACATCAGGTGAGAAACTCATTCTCCTGGTGTCTTTTGTTTGTTTGTTTTCAAAGGAAGATGTGTGATTTAGATTAATGAAGTGGTGAATTTGTTTTCATTGTTGCGACACTTTCTAATGTAATAATGTTTTTTGACCTTACATTTCACAATCTACATTAATTCATTGTTCCCACATGACTTATAATGTCATCAACATTTTGAATCAGTAATCTGCTATTTGAGTTTAATATGTGTGAATTGTTCTCTTTTCCCCCATTTTCCCTCACACACATACATCCCATACATTCTCTCCCCTCTCTCTCTCTCTCTCTCTCCCTCCCTCCCCCCCCTCTCTCTCTCTCTCTCTCTCTCTCTCTTTTTTCACCTCTTGCTCTTACACATGCTCTCTCTTGTTTCCTTCTATCTCTATCCTTTTTGCTTTGATACAACGATTCTCTTCCATTATAACCACAGTGATTCTGTCCTTTCAACCCTTTTTATACTATTATGGCTGGAATGCTCCCCAGGGAGTGGAGATTATTGAATCCAATGACTGGGGTAATAGTTTTTCTGTAAAACGCCTAGAGACATTTGTATAAAGCGCTATATAAAAGCAGAATATTATTATTATATTATAGCTGAGCAAGTGGAACTGGTCCTGCGTATTGGAGAACATGACCAGCCTTGTGATAAGAAGCATCACCAAGCTCTCTGAAGAGATGCTGAAGGCAAGCTGTGCCCAGGAAGAGGAGAAGATGAGGAAGGAGAAGAAAGCTCAGGCTGTGAAATGTGGTAAGAAGAAAGCTCGCAAAAATAATGATATTGGTAGTTTTTCAGTCTCTTGTTTCCTTCTATCTCTATCCTTTTTGCTTTGATACAACGAAGGAGAAGATGGGGGTCTGTATTAGGCATAATAAGTAGAGAAGTCATGGTTTTGTGGATACATCCCTAGACTTCACATGGTTCAGGGTTCAAGTCCCGGCTGCGAAGAGTTGATATCAATCGCAACTTTGTACATTAGAGATAAGAAAGACTGCAAACTTGTGATTGGTTGGAGGACTTAGGATTGATCTGGATCAATCGCAACTCTTTGTAAGATGGGGCCCAGGTAGGAAAAAATTCCTTGAATGTTTGTGCACATTATAACGGTAGCCATGCTAAAGCCGGGGTAATAATATGAGTGCAGGGCCCTTAGGGAGAACGATGATTACTGATGAGGCTACCCTTGGGAAACAAGACATTATCATAAGGTGCTCAAGGTGCTCCAATATTACCCTGGCTATAACTAGGCTACCGTCTTTGGTGCTTATAGCACTCAAGGAATTCAATTTTACCATTGCCCATTTAACACCTGGGTGGAGAGTGGCAATTGTGGATTAAAGTCCCTCTGCACTAGTTTGGCATAGAGGGGTTAGACCTCCCTGCAATGGTCACTGGCAGGTGGTTATCTCATCAAATCAGCTCTCAATTAACATAAGAAAAGGGGCATCATGGGGGATCAATGGGTACGGCTTTGTCATTGTTGGCTGAATAGAGGGCGCAAGTAGCTATAAGTAGTGCAGTGGGGCTTTAAAGTCTTGCCATTGGACCGCGGTGCTGTGCCAGGGCTTGACCCCACGATCTATGTATCTCGCTCAAGTGTGTAAACCACTCGACTATGACACCTGCATACACTCGATGGAGAAGATTTGATTGAAGATGTTGGGGAAAAAATATTTTAAAATTTTGGAGGGCTACTTTTCAAGCTTGCTTGCATGAAAATAGCGCTCTTTAATTTATTTGGCATTGAACTCTATGCAAACTTTGGGGGCTCTTTTATGACTTCTGGGGGCTCTTTTTGGCATTTCAGGGGCAAATTTGACTGAGCCCCCATGTATTTTTTCCCTGTGATTGGCTGTGGTGAGTGCTGTGATTACAAAAGGAAATTGTCTTCTTTGGGGACACCATGCAGGATGAATAGTGTGGTATGTGACAAGGTCACAATGGGAAAGTTGATTTGATTGGAGGCAAGATGCAGGCTGTATATTGCAAAAGTAATTGCAACCTTTTCAGTATTAATCATTTTATGTCCTTGTATTATTTATATTTATTATCTTAAGTTAATTTACGTGATACAGTCACTGTAAGTGTTCTGTATGAATGCCAATATCATATTGTATAGGCCACTTTGACCTCCAAACTTTTGAGGTGATATTCAATTTTATTTTTTACAAGGAAAATATTCTTCTGGTTCTAAATTGTATTGTTAGATTCACTGTATCAAGGAGAATAATTAATACAAATCATTAAAACAAAATACAATTAAAAACTTGTCAAACAGTATATTATTTATGACATGTTTGTAAACTTGCTTGCAGTATGAGGGTTAACTATAGCCACTGGGAATTGTTTGGCTGGTGTTTGTAGACATTTATACTTTGTATACTAACATTCAATGAAGATGTATTTTTCTTTATGAACTTTAATTCTCTTCACAAATTTGACCAAACTACATTTGTACATTGCTTTTTCTTGTAGTACAAACTTAACCAAAAAAAAATTCTTGCTACTTTGAATATTTCATTCTTACTAGTAATATTGATTTAATCATATTAAGTTTTTGTAAAGTCCATATCATATTATGTTATAGTGTTCATCTGTACTTCCAATAAGCAGTGCTTCATTTTATTAATGATGAAATAAGAATGGCTTATCATACAAATATGTCTTGTTCTTCAATGCTTACTTGAACAGACATAAACAACTTAAATTGAAAGTGATGTATGCAATCCTAATTTTCTTCAATTTTTCCCCTCAGATGTTTCTAAAGGTCACGTAGCTCAACCTTATTTGATCTGTCAGGTTAGTATTAAAAAGAAAGAAAAAAAATCCTTATCAATTAAAGTTGCCACAATGATCTATATTCATACTAAATATATGTTCTGCACATGATTATTCATTCACACATTGGTCGGATGTACATTGTGTACATACAAACACGGTTAAAGATATCTGGTATATCCCTTTTGCAGCCAACATCAAATTCTGTAGAACTTTGCAGGAATTATGAAATTTAAACGTTAGCAGTGTCCTAATATTCAAATTATGCAAGGAAACCTGTTTACTTGCTAGGCTTCAATGTCAGACACTATTGAGTGACTGACTGGCTTTTTATCTCTTTTGGTAATAACATACATAAAATGAGCTGTAAAGGGTACATGAGCATTTGTCTACATCAATAACCCACTTCTTGTAATGGCCAAAATTAAACTGATTGAATCTTTGCGCAGCATAAAACGAATGACCATTCGGTACAATGGTCTGAAAATCAGACTATTACTTACTGGCTCTATAGCTCTTAAGTCAATTTGACAACTAATAGTCATTATTTTCCCACTTAAAGACATTTTCAAGCCCCCCTTTTTTTAGGGAAGTTCTAAATTAGTATTATCTTTCAAATGCCGTTGGAATTTAACTTTTTCATTTTTTTGGCCTGCAAATGGGACTTAGTACCTTTAAATGTTTTCCCCAAATTATTGTTGTTATACGTGGTAAGATTAAAGTAGAGTGTAGTACAGAAGCCACAAAGAATCACCCAACCAAGCAGCTTGTACATGTATGAAGGGGGGGGGGGGGGTGATGAGCTCATTTATTTGATGATCATCTACTCACGCTAGAAATATACCTCTAACTTCCGGCTCCCAACACAGTCCCAGACCACAATTTGACCCTCTCAGAAAGCTAATTCTGCTGACCGTACAGTGACCACCTGACAAAAGTCCTGACAGTGACAGTGCACCTCACAAGCAATTCTTCTTCCAAAGGTAAACTCAGGTGTAAACTGACACTATAGGCGTTCCCAGCTAAATACACAGCCCGTCACACGCACAACGTCATCAACCCATGACAAAATGCAAGGTGTGTCCTACATACACTGCTATGTCAGGCAGATGCCCACTCCCACATCTATCACATTACTATAAACAAAATATCCTTCCTCCTCTTGCTATTCTTCTACAAACACCTTCTGAATAAAGACAAAAATTACTTACTAAACATTAGATGCAACCTTGTTCCTTTTTTAGATAGACTCAAAATATAACAATTCTTCCTCAAAATTACAAAACATACTTTTAAATGGAGGAACTACTTTTCGTTCACCGTCATCTTAGCGGCAGTTTAATGTAAATTTACCAAAGTCATTGGCATTAAAAAAAATACGGACAAATCCAAATTTCTACATCAAAAGAAAGGCTCAAGAAATGGAACACTGTTTTTGCATCATGTAAATACAAACCAATCAATGATATGATACAAATAAATATAAATCTTGGTGAATTTATATTTTTTTTACTTTAATAATTTTTTCTTCAAAAATGGTCTACCGTCTGTTTTCTGAAAAGGGCACTCTTTCAATTTAACTATTAAAAGATCCTTACACCAACCACTTGTGACATAGATTGATGTCTATTTCCGTTGTTCATATTCACTGAGTCACGGTGTATAGTACCTCCTATGATATGGATGATCACCCAAGCGAAATAATAACCTTGGTAGGGTATTAGCTTGATTGGATCTGGTACGAGCCATTAATTTTTTGAACCAACATCCAAGGATACTTTTTGTTATTAGTGTTCTCGTTTTTTTCTGAAGTGCTGGAAGTAAACAAGATAGACATTGAGCTGGCCATCTGTGTCATGCAGAACAACCATCAGCATGTTTTTTAATTTATTTGTGTAACCTTGTGTAACCTGAGTTTTCCATGCATAACATACGTTACACAATATAGCAAACAAAAAATAATATTTTTAATTTATTTTAAGGAGATTATTGTGATAACCATGCATAATGTTAATTATATTTGTATTTATTAGGGAAACTTCATTCGTATGGTACATTAATATTTTGTTTTATTATACATACCGTAGGCATAATAATTGCCTTATATATTCCTTCTACTGTACTAACATGCAAAAAATCTTGAAAAAAAAGTCTCAAACTACAAACTTAAGATATTTATGGTTTCCTCTGAAGGCGTCACTGTGCGACACACTCTAATTAAATTCTCCCAACTAAATTCTCCCAACTATTTTTGAATTTTCCCAACCATATTTCCATGAAAATATGACATCAAACAGGCTTTAAATCTTTCAACTCTTAAATGTATGGAATGGTATATAGAGTCAAGTCATTGCTTTGTGACGATTTAAATTCATCTAAAATGTAATTAAATTATAATAATATATTTGGGGATATAAGGAATCAATCAGATAAGTTTTTCCCAATTTTTATCATTAATAATGGTTTCAACTCAAACTTTCATATTATCTTTAATTGTACATCTAGCATTGAAGTCACTACCTTAGCACCATTCTCTCTCATCTGAACAATATTACCAAGTCCCTTTAAGTACATACAGTATGTGCATGTACTGTGAGACAACTCAGCGCCTGGCCAGAACATATGACAAAACGTACAAAGCTTCATTTTAATTTTTTTCCTTATTTCTTTCTTCAGAGTGCCGCTTCAGCCTCTGACTTTATCAACTCAGTGCTGTCTTTGGTTAGGGTAGGGATGGATAAAGTGCTTCAACCTATCCGAGCCGGTGTGTTAGAAATGATGAGCTCCTCAATACAGGAAGTTTACCAGCATCTTACCAAGGTTAGTATCCAGGGGGGCATTTCACAAAACTTGTCATCAGTGACAAATGACAGTTTTTGAAATTTGAAAAAAATCCTTGCTTCTGATTGGTTATTAGCAGTTTTGTCTCTGGTTTTTGTCATTTTTTCATTGAAAAGTGTCTTTGTGAAACACCCCCTGGTGAAAGTAGTCTTTTTTTTTTGGGGGGGGGGGGGAGGGGGGTGGGGTTGTAGGATACTATTTTATATTGTTAGGGGTAAAATAGTGTTCTGAATGGAGAATAGTCATATAATATTGGATGGCTTTGAGCGTGATACAAGAATATTTTGCTCGAGCTATGACAATATTGAACGAGTTGAACACAGTCCAATATTGTCATAGCGAGAGCAATGTATTCTTGTATCACACGAAAACAAAGCCATATAATATTATTATTATTATCTATATCAGGTTGACTGGCGAAATAACAAAATTTGACTTACCTTGGTAAATATGGCTTTTTTATGTGTGATACCGATATAGATATCAATATCGATAGTTGAAGACTGAGCAATATGAAAACAATATTGGTCAGTCATGCAGGTACTGCGCTGAAGATATTTAATATTTTATATAGAATACCGAAGTGCTAACGTCATACTCGCTCGTCGTCCCGGTTACTGGTTCTAACCAACAGAGCCTGCGCATGAGGATCACTGTGAAATCATTGAAGCAAGGGGCTGGATCAGGGCGAATTCAATGTTTGGGGCTGGTATGATAACCACACCATTGTCACAAAATTGTTTAGAACCAGCAGCTTTGACGACGTGGCCCTTCTGACGTCACACGTTGGTACTCTATTGTTAAGGGTACAATATAATTCATTTGTTCATTCATTCACTTGTCCATTCCTTCACTTGTCCATTCATTCATGCACTTTGTAAAGTAGTTTATTTCCCCAATAAAATGAGCCCATGCAGGGAATAGAGATGAAGAGAACAAGGGAGATTTGGAGATAATAGTTATGTGTGTGAGGAGAGAGAGAAAGAGAGAGAGAAACAAAGAGCAAGAAAGAAACGGGAAGATGGACAGACTTGCCACCCAAAACACAGATTCGACAGAAAGAAAAAGAAAAAGAAACAAATTGAGAGACAAGGAGAGATAAAGAGAACGAAAGAGAGACAGAGAGAGAGGGAGAGATAGATAGAGAAAGAGAGAGAAGGAGAGAGAGAGAGGAAAGTCACATGTCCGTGTATGGTACTCTATAGAGCTTACTCATTCATTCATGAAAGCAAACATCTTTAATTTGGAAAGGAGCAAAGGTTAACAAAAAATCACTCATTGAAATTTAAATTGCTTTCATAGAGATAATTGTTAGCGTGGTACATGTTTTTTATGCTTGACTAGCCAACCATTTTGCATGTATAATGTTCGCTTAGAAAGACCAGATTAGCATTGTGAAAAATGATTATGAGAAAAGAGGGTCTGGATTATGTGAAGTAGAAAAATGCAGAAAATATGAGATTCCATGCAATTAAAAGTAAAAGAGACAAAGATAAAAAAAAAAATAGGGATTGAAAGATGTTGAGTTATGTGTGAGAGAGAGAGAGAGAGGAAAAAAAAATAGACAGACTTGCCCCCAAAACACAGATTTGACAGAAAGCAAAGAAAACATAAAAGTTTAAAGATAAAGAGAGATAAATCTAGATTAGTCACACATTCAATTATGGTACTCTATAGAGCTAACCCATTCATTTATGAAAGCAAATATTTTCCCCTTTTAAAGAGCAAAGGGGGAAATAAATTAAAAACAAGATTTTTTTTTATTTTCATGGCATAACATTATTAGTGTGGTTACATGCTTTACTAACCAACCTTGTATGTATGATGGTCACATGTCTATGATATTCTACAGTGCCTACCATGACAGCAAGCATTTTTTAAAAACCTGTATAGGAGGAGCAAAGGAGAAAAAAAGAAGAAGAAGAATTGAAATTATTTTCATTGGATAAAATTGTTTAGTAGTGTGGTATGTGTGTATTTCATGCTTTACTAGCCAACTATGTTGTATGTATAATGTCTGCTTTAATAGAAAGACCAGATTAGCAGTGTCAAAAATAATTAAAAGAGCGACTGAATTATGTGAAGTATGGAATTGCAGAAAACATGAGTTTCCATGCGTTAAAAAGGAATAAAGACAGGGATACAAATAAGGGATTGGAAGATGTTTAGTTATGTGTGAGAAGAGAGAGGGAGAGAGAGAGAGAGAGAGAGAGAGAGCAAGAAAGATAGACAGACAGACTTGCTAAAAAACACAGATTTGACATAGAACCAAAAAAGGAAAAAGAAAGAAATTGAAAGATCAAGAAAGATTGAAAGAGAGAGAGAGAGAGAGAGAAAGAGAGATGGACAGACTTGCTAATGCAAGGGTCACTCTGTGGCCTGGACCCACCCTCCTCAGGTCATCACCTTTCTTCACCTGAGCCAATTATTTGTAACCTCAGGGTTTCACCATCACTTCATGTGCTTTACAAAAAACAAAGGCAAAGCATCACTCTTATCAGCAAATGTGTTAGTCCAGGCTTCACCCTTTGAATTATTTGCATAGGTGATGCTTCACTTTTGTCAGTTTTACATAGGTGAGGCTTCACTTGTGTCAGTTTTCCATAGGTGAGGCTTCACTTTTGTAAGTTTTCGGCCGGTCTGAAGCTTCACCACTGTTTCACCATACTGGCCATTTGCATAGTTCAAGCTTCACCACTGTTTCACCATGTGGAATACGTCAACATTGAAATCTCGCGAAAATATAGGCTAAGTTTTATGCACAGATTTCGTTAATAATCAATCGTAAAACAGGGTCGGAGTAGTACCATCTCAAAATGATCGGAAAACTCTGAACTTTCTATTTTTTTTCAACTCACCTCGCAAAAACTTGGGGCCAAAACTTGGCACGATCTGCGCTGCGCATGCTGGGTACAATACCGACAGCTCGTAGGCTACTAGTCTCGTTTCCAGACTTGAGGCTGGCCTTTCAGGCACGTATACTGCGAATACTCACGCAACTAGTTATGTGTAGGAGACTAGTAGACTACTCGAAAACGATCTCGTGAAATCTCGAAATCAGTTTCGCTGGAGAAAAGTTCGGTGACCTCAGGACGATCACTCTGCGAGTGCATGAGTGACCGGAATAAAAATTAAATAGTTGTTTTGAAACGCACGATTTCGACATGATTTCGACATATTTTCGACGCGACCGGTAGTGGCTTCAATGTCACATCACCTGAACAAACAAGGCGACCGATTGGATTCGATGTCACATCACCAGCAAAAACAAATTACTCGTCAAAGCTTCACACATTTCATCAATTTGTATAGTAAAGCTTCACCCAATGAAGAAAAACGAACGTTAGGACTTCACTACAACAACAAATAGGTCAGGGTCAGGCTTAGGCGTCGAGTCGACGTCGATATTTGGCGACCTCTGAGGAGGGTGGGTCCAGGCCACAGAGTGACCCTTGCATAAAAAATAACCCCCAGATTTGACAGAAAGCAAAAATAACGAGAAAAAAAGAAAAAAAGGAAAAAGAAAGAAATTGAAAGATCAAGACAGATTGAAAGAGAGAGAGAGAGAGAGAGAGAGAGAAAGAGGGATGGACAGACTTGCTAACAAAAACCCCCCAGATTTGACAGAAAGCAAAAATAAAGAGAAAAAAAGGAATTGAAAGAGAAAGAAAGAGAGACAGAAAGATTGATAGGTAGAGGGAGAGAGAGAGAGAGAGAGAGATACTTCACATGTATGATGTACTCTACAGAGCCTACTATGACAGCAAACATTTTTTTACCTGTTCTGTATGGGAGGAGCAAAGGAAAAAAAAAAATCACTTTTAGAATTTTTACAGAATTTAAATTATTTTCATGGGATAAAGTGGTTAGTGTGGTACATGTATACTTCATGCTTTACTAGCCAACTGTGCTGTATGTATTATGTTTGCTTTTAATAGAGAGACAAGATTACCGGTAGCCTTGCCCTTGTGAAAAACAAATTATGAGAAAAGAGCGGCTGCATTTTTCTGTGGGTGTGATCAGGAACTCTGCATGTGCAGCATGATGTATTGATGTACCTGTTGCAAGCTTGTTGATCATGCATGGCTTTGTGTTAATGTCTACAATGAAACTGTGGAGAAACTGTGGAGAAACTGTGATGGAAGTGGTAAAGAGAAGTGGATTGAGATGGAAGGGTCATGCATTGAGAAGAGAAGATGATCAACCCAAGAGCATGGGATCTGGAAGTGGATGGCCCGAGAGGGAAAGGAAGACAAAAGATTTCAGGGAACACAGCCCCTGCTAAAAAGAAAGGCAATTTGATGAGATTGGGATAAATATTAAAAACCACAGATACACGTAGACGTGTTATAGAATAGTATAGTGGTTTAAACACCTAACCAGAAATGGGAAGGTCATTACCATGGCATTTAACTTTTGTTTTACCTGTATATGAGGAGCAAAGGAAAAAAAAAAAAATCACTTTTAAAATTGAAATTATTTTTCATGAGATAAAATTGTTAGTGTGGTACATGTGTACTTCAACCTTTTAACTAGCCAACCATGTTGTGTGTATGATGTTTGCTTAGAAAGACATAGCTAAATAAATGTTTGGAAGATGTTTAGTTTATATGTGTGTGAGAGAGAGAGAAAGAAAGAAACAGAAAGATGGACAGACTTGCTAAACAAACAGATTTGACAGAAAGCAAAAAAACAAAAAAGAAAGAAATTGAAAGATAAAGAAAGATAAAGAGAAAGAAAGCGAGACAGATGAAGATACATAGTTAGAGGGAGGGAGAGGTAGAGAGAGAGAGAGAGAGAGAGAGAGAGAGAGAGAGAGAGAGATAGAAGTCACATCTACAATGTACATGTATGATGTACTCTACAGAGCCTACTATGACAGCAAACTTTTTTTTTTACCTGTATAGGAGGAGCAAAGGAAAAAAAAAATGGGTAGCATAGTCATAGAGCGGAGGTAACATTGAAACGCCCATGAGCATTTTGTGTGGTTGTTATGAGCGCTATAGAAGTATCCAATAGTTTGAAAGCAATTGACCTAAAAGCCTCTATTCAAACAGACTGCTCTATTGCCAGGAATCAGTAAATTAGTAAGTTAGTCCTCTGACAAAACAATCCACCCGAATAGCGAGGAGAGAACAAAAGCTCTATAGTGTAGTGAAAAGTATACGCATCCCTAAACTTAATTAATCAGTCTGGTGAAAAACAGTTTGTGTTGATCAGTTCCAGTCCCATATGACCGTTCAGGTTCCTATAGCCATACATAGAAGCTCTGGTACTGAAAGAAAGTCAAGCCAGTTTCTCTCGAAATTGCAATTCCATTACCAGAACTCTGAATTAATTAGCTTTAAAAGTAGCCCTCAAACTACATTTGATATTACATGTGATGAAAACCTTTGAAGTGTGAATGCATGTTTTCTTTCCCATGATGTTGCTGCACGACGGCAGCTCATTAGATTTTAATCAGCTGTCATCCATTGATATACACTTGCCCAATGGCCTGTGACCTGGCAATTTCTGAGAGTAATTAAATTCCAGTCTATTATTCATGATACCAATCTACTTAGGGCTAATAAATGAATTAAATGCACTTTTCTTTTCATGTACATTGTACATGTATAGCGTTACAAAAGCGGTTAATCATTGCTGATTGAAGAAGGTAGGGAGAATTGGTGATCACTTGTGCTGTGCAAACCTATTCAAGGTTATGAATATGATGCATGCTTTATTGAAATATAATACAATTTCACAGATGCTCTCAAAGTCTGTTTTGTTGTTGAGAGTAAGTAAACAAAATGAGACTAAAAAAATGATCAAACATGTAGTACAGAGGGCGCTGCACTGTTGCGACCGGCTCACATTTTCTGTTTCTCTTCAGTTTGGGGTGGGGGGGGGGGGGGGGGGAGGGGGTAAATTGTTGATCGATGCCTTGCCAGAGGAAGGTAATGTTATGACAGGGATGATGCACATCATGTGCTCCTGTGTAATTACAAAAAAATAACACACTGCCCTCACTATCCCTTTTCAATGATTTTCCAATCCATGTAGTATTTAGATATATACCCTGTTTCCATGCAGTTACAAAGCTGTTATATATATTTTTAATCAATATAAAGCCAAAGGTCCTACGTTATTAAAACAGTTTGGATAAGCTAAGTTACGGACATTGATCAATTAGTATGCAGCCAAGGTCCATGTATCAAAATTTTGTTGTGTCTTCGCTCTTTAGAGCATTCAAGTGAAACATACCAGTAATTAGATGAAATTTTCCGGGAGGATAGTAAAAGAGTGAAGGTGATAACAATGGTTCGGTTAGAGATGGATGAATGGATGGATGAAGTTAAGAGATAGAGATATATGGAAAGAAAGGTGGAGGGGAGAGGAGAGAAGAAAAGGAAGGGAGGGAAGGGAAGTCGGGGAAATGATAAAAGAGGAGAAAATAGGGGGAGAGAGAAAGATTAGGAGAGAGAGAGGGGAGAGTAGGGATAGAGATAAAGCAAGGGAGACAGAACACGAGAGAGCGAGAGAGAGAGAGAGAGAAGGAGGAAGAGGAGGAGTAGGAGGGGAAGGGGGAGGGGAAGGGGGAGGGGAGGGGGAGGGGGAGGAGGAGGGGGAGGGGGAGGAGGGGGAGGGGGGAGGGGGGAGGGGGAGGAGGAGGAGGAGGAGAAGGAGAGAAAAAGAGTGGGATTGAGTAAATGGAAGGAGGGAACAGAAGAAGAGAGGAGAGGAGAATCACAGAGAAGAGTAGAAACATGTATGAGGATAAGAAACTGTGTGGGAGGAGAAAAGAGAGGGAATGAGAAAGTGAATAGAGATCTTATGCGCTAAAATGAGGGTCTGCCAATTACTGACAGCATATATGGTCAAGTAATCCCTTCCTGTCAAGTCAAGATATTAGACTTAAACATCTTTTTCATGCTGACTTATTCTTACAGTTACTTGAGATCTTCAACCAGAGCTCCAGTGAGAGTGGATCCATTCATGGTCACACCAGGGATCTCTGTGTGCTCCTGTCTTCAACCGTCTGGCTCCAGCAGGAGCTTGCTTCATACAAGAGACTCCTGGGGGAGGAGGAGGCCAAGTATGTCTGAACCCCACCGCACACTATACGATCTGGGGAGTGTTTCACAAAGACTAATATTGACTTTAAGTTGGACTTAACTATGACAGGCCGTTCATGCCACCGTTTGCTCTCACCATTATGATCTTTAGATAATATTTTTTCCTTCAATAATGAATTATCACAAAATATAAATTCTGTAGGTTTATGACCATGATTTGTAAGCCCCTTGAGAGACCAATGCCAGTAAACGGTGAGAGCAAACAGTGGCATAAACAGCCTGCCATAGTTAAGTCAAACTTAAAGTCGATCTTGGTCTTTGTGAAACTCTCCCCTGACTACGAGCCGATTTTGTAAAAATTTGAAATAGCATTTGATACAAATATTCAAACATGTAAAATCTTAATGACCAATGATCTGAATACCCATATGATTAAGAAAATCTAAATTTCTTGCTTCCTTGGAAGAGGAATAGCTAAATTGGCTCAGAATCGTAGTGACTTCAGACAAGAAGTGCGATTGTCTAAGATTTGGAGCAGACTCTGAATTTATTCTGACTAGAAGAGTTCAATGCACTAAAATTCTGATTGTTAGTTTAGTATTTAATAGTAGTATTCTTATCATTATTTAGAAGCTAAATCAGGAAGATGATGTTTGTTTAGGTTTCCTAGAGAGAGAGAGACAGAGACAGAGACAGAGAGAGAGAGAGACAAAGAGAGGGGGAGGGGGTTGAAAATAAGTAGTACATCAGGAAAAGAAAAAGAGTAATCTGAAGTATAAAATCTTTTGATATCAGGAGTTTCTTTGGTGGCGTTGAGAAGCAACTGAGTCAGTTAGAGACTGTGGTGCAACAGCAGATCACCTCGAGTCACGTCATGGTGGTCTCAACGGTCATCTTACAAGATGCGGAGAGTCACAACTGGGCTGACCAAAGACCTTTCTTTGAGGTGAGATGATATGTCAAATCCATCCAAACCTTCCTAATGTAACTGGTGGTGTGGAAAGATGGATCTGGAACGCAACATGCACAATGGTTGAAAATCACGATTCACCCAGAAAGAGATATCCCATTGTTAAAGAAAACCCTGACCCCAAGCAATAAATGAAGGTATTCTGACAAATGAATTGTATTCCTGCCCTTTGATGTACAATATTCATTACGAAAGTGTACAAGAGATGTATAAATGAAGATATTCTTGGCATGATGTAATGCCTTTTGAGCGCAGCTATTTTCTTGAAAATGTGACATACATGTACCAGGCAAAGTTGTACATGTATCATACACCAAGCTTTAGTCAATAACAAAACCTTTACTTTTCAATGAGGGTAAATCATAGCTGAGAAGGTGAAAGTTATATTTAGTGAAAATTTAAAAGGGGGAAACAATTATAAATCTTTTATTTAAAAATACTAAAATATAGCATATAGAACCACCAGTTAGCATTTTAGTCTGAGTGTTTTTCCTTTAGAATGTGTCTAGTGTAATGGACAGTACATACATCTCAAAAGGAAATGTAACTCGATGCATATACCCAGAACAATTCTATATTAACCAAGTCAGGACGGATGTTCATACTCATTCTTCCCAAGGACAGTTAAGGACTGGAACAGTCTTTCTCCCTTAATTGTAGCCTAACCTTCCTTAAATACTTTTAAATCTGCGCTTAAAACCAACGTAAAACCAGCACCTGAAGTTGCCACTTGGAGCTATCAACCAAAATGCAAAGGTCACCTAATTGCATGATAAATAACCTCCCAATTTATCCAGAAAACCACCCCTTTCTCTCTCTTTCTGCAGGATGAGCGATGCTCCTATTCTGTACAGATGTGGCACCTCTATCTTCAGCGGCTGCAGCATGAGCTCTTCACGGTGTGTCCTCCCTCTCAATCACAACCTATCTTTGCTTCGGTCCTCAGTGAATCTATCACTCTACTCTCCTATCGCTACAACAAAGCCCAGCCGTCGTACAAGAGAACTCGTCAGTTTAGGTTGGTTCCCGATCGGCTTCAGTAGATTCTGTTTTACGGAGTTCTTGTTTGAATGAGTTGTTTCTCCATTGAGATATTATTGACTTGGATAGACTAACCAAATACTAACAGTTTACTTACTATTAAAGCAGTTGTGTGTTTTAAAGCCTATCTGCACTAGTTTAGCCAGGAGGGATTAGACCTCCCTGCGTGGTCACTGACAGGTGGTTATCCCATCAAATCTGCTCTCAATTAACATAAGAAAAAGTGGATCATGGGGGATCAACAGGTACAACTTAGGCATTGTTGGCTGTATAGAGGACGCAAGTAGCCACAAGTAGTGCAGTCCCGCTTTAAGGAGTAGATGTTTTCATGTACTTGGTACTAAAAGATACTTAGTGTTTTTGTGGTTTCTGTTCCAAAACTAGCATTTTGTAATTGGTCAGAGATTTTTAGATAGTGTTTGCATTTTCACAGACTCAACAATCTCTAGATATGACAAATTAATCATCGATAAAGAGAAGAATAATTGTATTTCAAAGAGCAACGTGCTTTGATTTAACTGTGCGTTCTTTTGCTTTGAAAACTGTAGGGCTGACATCACCACCGTACTGTTGACGACCCTCACCCATCTATGGTCTGCCTGTAAGACACCCCAACAGCTGGTCTCGCCCCCCTCCTTACTCTCCTCTTCCCCTCACTTCCCCCATAACTCATCCCCTCTCAACATCCACAACTCTGCCTCCTGCCTCCTGGGAGCCCTGGCCGTGGTGTCTTCACCCCTCTCAGACCTCTATAAGGTCTATAAGAAGGGTTATCAGAAGAAGGGCGTGACCCATCGAGGTACGGTGGACCAGGAAGGGGCGGGGGCGGGGCCGGTTGCCTGCGAGCAGAGGCTGTGGTTAGCATGGATTAGACCTGCCCTGTTTGAGCAGCTGGAACAAGGGTAAGATTTCGGCTTACATTAGCATTTTCAACATTTGATGGAGAGAGAAAGAGAAAATAGAATTAAAAAGGGGAATGAAAACGATAGAGGTGATATGATGATGGTATGGTAATGATGAGGATGATAATGATGATGATCATGATTAGGATGGGGTTCTAATGAAGATGATGAACAAGATGAAGAGTAGGAGTAGAAAAGTAAGAAGATGGAGAAGGGGCTTAGGAGCAAAAATAAGGGGATGGGTGGTGAAAAGAGAGTGACATATAACATTAAAACACCCAGGTGAATTAAATGGGGAACCGGTAGGAATTTATTTCTTGAAACACAGAGGGTTTGACAGCCGCTCTTATAAAGCCAAGGTAATTATGCCGCATTAATGTAGAGCACTTACAGACTTCTGATAAAATAATTGTTAGGCGCTATATAAGCACATATAATAATTATTATTATAAAGGTTTTCCAGATGTTAATTACTGTTGATTATTTTGTCCTCTTCCAGATGGAATTTCCTACCAGACAAGATTGCATCATTTATCTTGCTGAAGCTCCTTGCTAACCAACCAGCTCCTAGTGATGTCCTTACGCTGCAGGTATGTAATACCATTTCACTCAATGAAAGTAATATTCCTACATGAAGACCCTTAAACACTTAACTCAATAGAGCTGATTTTTTAAATTTTAAATGACAACTTCACACATTCTCAATATACTTCAGGTATCTTGTAATTCCACTTATTCCCTGTAAATATCTGAAAGCTCGTCAAAAACTTATTGAATAGAATAATAATAATATGTACCATTATATAGCGCAGTTCCTGTCCTAAGACATACCAGTGCGCTTTACACAAATTACATAATTATTACACTAGCTTTAGCTCTGGCAGCTGTTATTAGCGCACAGTGTATTTCAAGGAACAATCCTACCCGATACCAATTTACCTCGCCTGGAAACGACTTTTCAATGAAATTGAAGCAGATTTCTGACTGATTTTACGTGTACCAAGAGGGATGTTTGCAAGAATGGGTGATTGAAGATGTGTCGCAACATTTCTTCATTAATGGCTATTAAATCAATTATGAAATCATATTATACGAGGGCGCATTCAGACATAAAGTGATAAAATGTCCTCTCCCCCCCCAAAAAATGAACATAGACGCCGTTGTTTCATGTAGCTATGTTTTAAAGACCACTCCAAATACTGCTTCTTACTACAGTCAAACCTGCTTTAGTGACCACCTGTCTTCAAAGACCACATTTTTTCGAAGATAATATCGCTAGTGACATTCATTTGTCTCACAATGTATGGCCAACAAGGGATCTAAAAGATCACAACCTTTCGTGTGCCACTGCTACACTTCGTAAGGTGATAAAATATATTGTAAGCAAGCATGTTTTATACTCTACGGGTGGACCGGATGGACCGATAATTAAAACAATAACGGACAAGGCCTATTGGTCGAACCACATTTTTTGTTTCCCTTAAAAAACAGTTCTCATTTAAATCTGTACTATTTAAAGGAACCTGTACATGAAGTCTACCTGCCTATGAAAAACACTTTTCTTGTCTCCCTTTATCTATTCATGTACACTCAAAATTGGCTGTAGCAGCTGTCTTATGTGGTTTATTGCATTGTGGATGAATCGGGCTAAAATTCATCAGTAAATGTTCCCCTTGCTGTTGCTCTTCTTGTATCAACCCCAAGCTTGAAATGACTTGTATACCTATCACAGACTCTGCTCTCCCGAGATGCCCTTCTAGCCACCCTGATGATGTCAAACACAGGTGCATCGGTGAGATACGAGCTTTCATCGATCCTACAGCCTCTCATTGATATCCTGGTACTATGTTCTGATCATCATACGACACTAGCATCGGTACTCATGGCCGTCATTGAAAAGTAAGTTGTTCTTTCTAAGATCGCTGTTCATGAACTAGTTAGAAGATGTTCTAGTTCACTTTATTCAATATATTTAGTCATCCATATTTACCAATATTTAAACCTAGGATTTTTGAAAAGTGGAATAACAGTTAACAACAGTAAATTTGATGTTACTTGTATTCTTCGTAACTCAATAATGGAAGGTAGACTGGTTGAACTGAGGCCTTTGTTGAATACTTGGTAATAATTTCCAAAGCTCTGTAGAAGCCCATTGCGACGTCATATCATAATGTCTTATGCGCTATATAAGAACAGATTATTATTATTTGTTTTTGTTTCAGACAAGATAACTGGCCAATGTTCCGATATGACAGCCTGCCAGGGAAGACGACATCAGTACCTGATTGGTTATCGTGCCTCTTTAAAGTTCTCAGACCATTTATACTCAGGTAAGACAAAGAGAAAAGTACAACTGCCGCTTTAGATAGGTTAGAAAAGAACATTCCTAATTTCTTACATGTATTATTGTCATGTAGCTTCCTTATAAACCCAAATGATGCTCTCAGGCTCACTAAGATATACATGTACATGTATGCTATCAATTATTAATTGTTTTTACATGATGATCATGCATAGCTTGCAGCTTCCCTCTTTATCTTAGTGTTTTTGTCTTTTTAATTCATATTAGTTCTGTGTAATGGGCTTGAAGTTACATCTGCTAGATATTTCTTTAAAAATAATATTATGGTATGATATGAATTGCCGTTTTAAATTCTTTGTAAAGTGTATATGAAAATGAATTATATTATGCAAAGAACGCACATCACCTTCTCTCTTTTCAATGGTTTAAAAGTCTGACTGTTTTGATCGAATACATGATTATTCTCTGATGTTTATGGGCATCAGGTTTCCTTTCTAAAAGTAGTTTTGCTATTTTTTATAATGCTTTTGATGCAGAGGAGTATTGGAGGCTGGTGAAGTCCTCATGAAACCAAGGGCTCACAGTGAGACCAGCGGCTTCCTGGAGACACTAGGGGAACTCCCTTGTGGATGTCGCCCGAAGCACAGGTCTACAGGGGCAGCTGCTCACAAACAAGGTAAGACGGTCAAGTTTTGTATAGCATAAAGTGGGTGACACTTCTGGGGCCTGTTTCATAAAGCTTGTAATCAATAACAAATGTTCTGTTCACAGTCAATCAAATGCAAGGACTTCACTAGCTTAATTATCGTAAATTGTTATTGATAACAAGTTGTATGAAACGACCCTGATCTCACAGATATGCATTGATTGGATCTGCTTTTCACAACTAGAACCAAATCCAGGTCGGTTTACAAGTAGGTCAAACAGCTGTGCAGCTGAGTAACAATGCCATGTAGATGGAGGGAAGGGGGGGGGGATGTCATCTTACAGATAAAAAATGTGGCACTGCCTTTTAATTTTCTGTAATGGTACTGACAATCAATTATGATGTATGCTCAGACAAAAAGGCAGACAACAGAGTTACAAGCACTGAACACCTAGCCACCCCTCCTTCACTACTGCCACAGGTTTAGGTCTGATGGCATTTTAACACCTCTCTGCCTATCTAGACACTGCTCTCGGAGATGTAAGGTGTCTTTACTTTGTGATATAGACAACAATTGCATATTAACACTGTATAGTTCTTACTTATCTAAAGTTCTAGTACATCAAAACCTGTTTATAAAGACCACTCAGGGGTGACAAGAAAAGTGTTCTGTATAGGCAGGTGGTCTTTATGTACAGTTTCTGATAGTACAAGATTCTATGAGAAGCGATCGTCAAGGGAAACAGAAAAATGTGGTCTTTATAAACTGGTGGTCACTAAAGCAGGTTTCATTGTTCAGTCAAACCTGCTTTAGTGACCGTCTGTATAGAAAGGCCACCTGTCTACAAAGACCACATTTTTTGTTTCCCCTTGAAAATGGTTCCTCATTGAAACATGTACTAAAGGAACCTGTACATAAAGACCATCTGCCTATAAAGATCACTTTTCTTGTCTCCTTTGGGTGGTCTTTATGGACAGGTTTCAAAGTATTTCATATCGTGTTTTGTTTTCTTTCTACAGAGAAGGATGCCATGTCTGGAGCCTTGAAAGCGATGCTGAGATGCATCTCCGAGGATCTCATTGCTCTACCGACCACTCTCAAAGTCTTCTTCTTCTCTCTGCAAGAAAGACTCCAGAGCAACAGTATCAGATCCTGCCATAACTGTGTGGCTCTACAGGTAATTTGCTCATTCGTCTTACATCTTCTTGCCCTTCCTTTGGATCCCGACCTTTATATGCCATCCAACTCTTCTATATCTTTGGAATTTCAGTCTTATTTGTAGTGTATTTCCCTTCATACATGTACATGTACATTTCAACTGGTTTTCCCTTTCCCTTCTTTCCTTTCCTCTGTGTCCCTTTATGTCATCCATCTCTTCTGTATCTTTGGATTTCTGTCTTATTGCTAGTATATTTCCCTTCATTCATTTCAACTGGTTTTCCCTTTCCCTTCTTTCCTTTCCTCTGTGTCCCTTTATGTCATCCATCTCTTCTGTATCTTTGGATTTCTGTCTTATTGCTAGTATATTTCCCTTCATTCATTTCAACTGGTTTTAACCTTTCCCTTCTGTTTTCCCAATTCTACAGTACCTAGCTTAATCATGAGCCTGTAAAAACACAGGCTGAAGTCTATGGGTGGTATTCTCGAAAGCGGCCTAAGTTAAATCAGTGGCCTAAACCTGGTTTAAACCATGGACTATCTTTTTTGCTATTCTCGAAGGTGGCCTAAAGATAAGCCAGGCTTAAATACGTCATAGTTCGGCCTAACTTTAGGCGGCTCAGAGGGCAGGTTTAAATACGTCATAGTTCGGCCTAACTTCGCGTGACGTCACTTTTTAGTTAAATGGACTGTCCGCGGAGAGTGAACGGTAAGTTTTGCATTTGAATTTCTATATTTGATAACAATTTACACTCTTTTGTATGGATAAGCGCTCATGAAAGTTACACCAGCTAATAAAGTATTTTTTTTACTTTCATGTTGCTGTACTGGTGATAATCTAAAATGCTTTTAACTGAATAAATTTGGAGGAAACTTGGTAAATGTTCACAGTGTTCGCAGAGCAGTCCCATACGTGCAAATAATTGTCGGTTAACATTTTCGTTTCCTGAGATTGAGCAATTTCTTACCGGGTAATTCTTTTTCTTGGCACTATTGTCCTTTCGTACGCATATACCACCTTAACACCACCTTAAAACTATCATTGCTAGACGTAGAAACTATTTTTATAGTGGATTTTCGAGACGATGTTGCCTAAAAGTGGACTATAGCAGTCTCTTTCGTTCGTTAGCCTCTGATTTGGGTAGTGTCGGCTGTTGTAATTTGGGTTGGAAAGTAGGCTAATAACTATTAAGCTAAATAAATGTAAGTATAGAGACAAACAAAATGGAGCCTGCAGAAACACGTGTGGTTGCTTTGGTAGTTTAATCCAGACTCAATATCCATGTGCTTTTACATGTATAATGTAGTGAACAGAAGACCCTTGCATACACTTGCATTGTGTGTATGCATCTAATATGAATAACAATGAACTGTGCCTTAATAACAGCTGCAGTGCATTTCTAATTGGCATGTTAATTTCAATTGCATGTTAGTTTCAATGAACCTGTTTCTAAACATAACATCGGCTCCTCTCTTTCAGCCGACCCTACCCAAATCAGAGGCTAACAAATGAAAGAGACAGAAATTTCGGTCTGGTATCACCTCTGCCTGAGCTGCAGTGCAGTGCTAGTTGTGGCTGTTGGTGTGATGATTTTCATAACCACCCACCCCCCCCCCCCCCCCCAAGAAAAAACTTTTTTTTAAAAACAATATTAATAGACCTAGATCTAAATTTCATCAGAGTCTAGTCTAGACAGGTCTAATAGAAATTGAAAGGAAATGGACAGAAGCTTCCTTTTTTTGACATACATTTGCTGATAATGTTACTGTAACAGTAGTTTAGTCTAATAATACTACAGAGAAAGATCAAATATCAACATATCAACATATTTTTCATCTTGATTTTCTGCTATTTCAGGTTCTTTTCAATTGATGCATGGGGATGAAAAAAGAAGGCCTCTCCCAAGCTATGGTGTCCCGCCTTGTGAAGTCCATCTCAATAGCCATTGCCAGGAGATGGGAGCAATACATCTCAATTCCTTCAACAAGAGAGGCAGTCCTGCAGAGTGCAGACCCAACATGAATGTTATAATTACTGCCATTTCCCTGGCCTTAATATGGTGCACCCACATAGGCATCTCCAAGCCAGTTGGCCCAACACCAGTTATTTCCTGAACAGGAAAAATAGATACTCCATTTTTCTTGGAAAGTCTGCTGGTGAGTAAAGCTGTAATTACGCCTAAATTTTGTAAACTAAATCATGTTTATACAATTTTTATTAAAAGATCTCCTGATTTTATGAATCTGCAGATGTGTCTACAGGTACATTATGAAGTGATTTAAAATTGTTTTGTCTGATGAATGTAGGTGCAATCTACACTCAAACTTTTATTCATTTTACATCGGCACGAGCTAATATTTTCAGCTCAATTGCCATGGCTACCAGTCACTCCTGACAGTGACAGCTTGGTCTAGACTTTTGGGAGGAACTATCTCTGAAAATAAGACACAAATAATCAACAGTTGATTAACTTCTTTAAAATTTGGGTCAGAAGAAAATTCAAACCTACCGCTAACAATTCTGGACCATATAAGACTTAGAGACCTACAGACTGCAGTACAGTACAGTGCAGTAAATTTTCATTTTACTTTTTCCCCTTTCACGAAGCTCATTTTGGGAGATAACATAAACAAAGACAATAGGTGGTCTAATGTTAGATTGAACTAAAATGGAAAAGATGGGCTCTAACGATTAGGGCCTTGTAAAATCTCCATTCCAGGCTGCGTTTACATCTAGGTTAAGCCAACTGTCGGTTGGTTATCTAAGTAAGATGTAGACCTCTAGACTTGATTTTAGGAAAGGGACTAACTTGGCTATAGACTTTAACTACTGTGCAAGCACATTGATGAGATAGTACTGCAAGAATGTGTATGTTTGTTCTTGATTTTAAAAGAGATACCGGTACTCATTCTGTAAATCAATGATTACTAGTAACTGAGTTGGGAGGGGGTGCCTAGTCACTGCCTACATGAAAGGCGCCTTAAATTTTGTTTTTTAAGTTAGAGTAGATCTTTGATATTTTAATGAGGTCTACCGTAAACCTTTTTATTTTTGTTTCAGGATGATGTTTTTCTTCAGTAAAATAAATGAAGGCAAATTCCCTGATAACTGAGACAAATTCAGAGAGAGGAAGGAGAACTACTGAGCTGCTGAATTTCTGACAGGTAGGCTGTAAGAATAAGTTGTTGTTTGTATGCCCAGGTACTTCAAGGATGGCATTTGTTCATTCACATATTTCCATCAATACTTTCATGTAATTGATTATGCACTCCACTTTTACCACAATGTACATGCAAGACCTTTTTAATGTTTAACAGAAATAGGTTTCAATGTGCTTCCTTTCATTCTTTTCTCTTTTCATTAACAGACATACTTGCAAGGACTATGAAGTTCTACTTAGCCTCTTCAATGAACCAGACTCCATCTGCTGTAACTGTGACTGCATGGGGATCAAAACCTTTGTATTATAATCCTCATAACATGAAGCTATGGTAACAAACAAGCAACCATTGATAAAAAGCCTGATATGTCCTTGTTTGTGTGGGAACCACAAAGCAACCATCGCTCATAAGGATGTTTTTATGTACATCAGATGTTCATTGTTTCACTGGAAAAATTGTGATTTTGAATCATTTAAGAAATCATGTTTTATAATGTGTTTATAATATAGTGCAAGTCATGATATAACAGATTCCCTGCAAAAGAAACACGGCTCAAAAGTAGACTATGCTTTGTTTTAAAAAAATGGGAGAAGGTAATGTAACAAATACATAACATTTAATTCTAATAGTTTCAAGTAGCAGATTATGAGGCTATTGGAGCTTAATATTTGATTTTGACCTTCAATTTTATAATCGTATTCATTGTGAATTACAATCTTTTCTGTTTTAAGAAAAATAAATAAATTGAACATAATTGTTGATATGTTATATACAATATTCCTTTCATATCTTTTGATTTTAAGTGTGCATACTGTTGGGTTCATTGAATTATGCATGGAAAAAGTCTTGAAATAGAACAGTGAGAGAACAGAGAGCGAGCGAGAGAGAGAGAGATAGAGTAAAAGAGAAAGGGAACCAAATGAGAAAGAACAATTTAATGGTGAGAGAAATAAACAATGATGTGAGATAGTGTGTGTGTGAGAGAGAGAGAGAGATGGAGATAGGGAGAAAGAGTTGGGGGGGGGGGGGGGGGGGGGGGTACAGTGCCCCCTTTTTCAATTGCCCCTTTTTATATAGGAAAGTTCCCTTTTAACTTTGTAAGAAGTGCCCCTTTTTCCATAGGAAAAGTGCCCCTTCCCCTTTTCACCTCTGATAAGTGCTCCTTTAATTTTGACACGGGGCCCCTTTTCCTTTGACAAGTTTCCATTTTCCTTTGCAGTAAGTGCCCCTTTTCACTTTTGAGAAGTGCCCCTTCACCTCTGATAATTGCCCTATTTAAATCTGAGAGGTGCCCCTATTAATAAAATTATCGGTGCCCCTTTTCTTTCAACAAATGCACATTTCCTTTATTATAAGTGCCTCTTTTTCATTCTCATAAGTGCCCCTTTTAAAATATGTTCAATGCCCCTTTTCAGGTGCGATATGTGACCCTTTTCACCTCTGATAATTTCCCTTTTAACAATGATACAATTCCAGCAAGTGCCCTTTTTGGTGGTGCTGCCCCCCGCTTTGGAAGTCGCTCCGCCGTCCCTGGACGTCATATTGCTCAAGTTGTCGAGGTGGTGCATCCTCTCCACACTGCGCACATCCATTGTCTTAGCCTATTGTCTTAGTGCATTGTGACGTCATATTGCTCAAGTTGTCGAGGTGATGCATCCTCTCCACACTGCGCGCATCCATTGTCTTAGTGCATTGTGACGTCACAGCTTCGGTACTGAGCATGTGCAGAAACCGTAACCATGGTGAATAATCCATGGACTAAGTTAGGCCAGGTTTAAACCATGGATCAGTTAGGCCACCTTTCGAGAAATGAAAATGACTTAGGTCAGCGGCCTAAGTTAAGCCTGGCCTAACTAAACCACGGTTTAACTTAGGCCAGGTTTAACTTAGGCCGCTTTCGAGAATACCACCCTATGGGTTTTATGTAGTTGATATAAGTCTAAATTTCGTTATAATCTGTGTTCATTAGGCCTTTATCTGTCTCATTTTCCCATTTCTTTCTGTCTCACCTCCCTTCATTTCTCCTTTTCTGTTTCTTGGTATTACAATCTGGCATTCTTTCCCTAAACCTCTCTTGTTCTAGGCCCCATCCTACAGTTGAGATCAATCACATAAGAGATGGAGGACTGCAAACTTGTGGTTGATTTGGATCATTCGCAACTCTTTATAAGACAGGGCCCCGGGTGTGTTTCATAAAGCTGTGCGTAAAATTACGAATGACTTTACAAAGCATGTGAATATGAAGAGCCAAATGGGATGCCCAAAGTTTTTCTTGACATTATAACAAAGTGTGACTGTATTTCTCATAATCTCAATTAAATTGTAGCCAAAATACACTTTGCATTAAAATGTTTTGCTAATAATGATAAGGTTAATCTACATCTGCATATCTCAACTTTAGCTTATGCAATTAAAAGGATTTAAGAATCCCATTTAGCTCTTCATATTCAAGTCATTCGTAAAGTCATGCGTAACGTTACGCACAGCTCTATGAAACACCCCCTTTGTCTCTCTTTAGTACTTGTCCTTAAACCATTTTCCTGTATTGAACCTTATTTCAGATCATTGGGAGCTGCGTGTACGCCACACTGACAGACGAGCAGGAAGTTAGGAGGATTGTGGGGGATGCTGTACCAGAGGGGACTATCAAGAAGTTTGCTCAGCTTGGGGACTTTACCTTCTTCTCCTTAACTGCTACCTGTAATCATGGTAAGGCACCTCAATCAGGACCCTGTTTCATAAAACTTGATATCGATAACAAGTTACAAGCTACTGTTATAAGCTACTGAAATCAAGGCATCTGATTGGCTGAGAGCAAATTTGTCCTAGAAATTTAGCATTTGTTATAGATAAAAAGTTTTATGAAACAGGCCCCTGTTCTGTTCCTGATCCAATTTAGGATATTGATGATCAGTAAAAACATTGAGGCTGGTGTATCACATAATCTTAATAGACTTTTCAGGCATTATGTCTGTTGCTTTAAAAGAAAGAGACGATGATGAAAAAGAAGAGAACATGAACAAATAGGAAAGGGCAACTTTGACTTATTAGCAGTAGTTGTAGACTTCATTGGATTACTTGTTTAGCACAGGGCTAATCTTCCACAAGGTCCATCTGGGTATACTGGTATAATGGGGTGTGCAGGTGGACCGCTACACTGGGGTTTCCCCTTAATCTTATACAAATAGTGCAGTGGGTTCTTAACGTGCAAAGGTGGCGACTCTCCTGTACACGGGGACTCTATTTAACGTCCTATCCGAGGAGAGCTTGCTGATATTCTGTTTCTTTCCAGTTTCTATTCTTCCAAAGATGTTTGAGGCCTGTCAGAGAGTGCATCATTAACATACCTGTCTACCTTTCTAATTTTTGTGAAATAATTCCAAAGTGTTGATGTAGATTCCTTTTTCTGATTCCATTCCATTCAAGATATATTAAACAATGTAAAGGCTGATGAAGCATTGAGAACTTGTTTAAGTCTTGCAAGCTGTGACTTGGTTAAAAGTTGTCAAATCTCCTTTTTATCTATGAGAAGAGTCTGACAGAGTATTGTCTTTGGAATTGTGATGTTGAGGGTCGGTCCCCACACATGAAAATATAATCTGATTCCTACCCATTTCTTAAAATTTGATTTCAACCCCCTAGAACACATTGTTTTTGTGATTAGGTTTGTGCAAAATATATTGTAGAATAATGCATGATTACTGAAGTTTATTTAATTGTTTGCTTTATGAAGGAACCCAAGAAAAGCTACCAAATGCTCTGCATACCTTCATCAATCTCAACTCTGATTGGCTACAAGAACAGATTGACATCATCATAGATCACCTTGGCAACGAGTAAGTCACTCCCACTTTAAATCTGATGACGAGGGGAATATTAAAGTGAATTTTCGCCATGGGGTGTGTAAATGATTGCCACTTCATTGAAATTTCTTGAATGGAATGTAAGTAATGAAGGAAGGCATTAATATCTTCTGCAGGGAGCTCGAACAACCTGTGTATAACCTACATGTATGAATAACCTATGTATAGACATTAATCTATATTTGCCACACTCCAACCAGGTGAGGTAAATGAGTACCTAGCAGGAATTAGTTCCTTGAAATGCTTGAGTGCTGTAAAGCCAGGGTAATAATAATGGTGTGGCAATGCGCCAGACATGAGTGCTATACAAAACTCCACCATTATTGCTATTATTATTATTATTCTAACAAGTAAGTTAATGCTTTTTTAGCTCGTAACATCTGTGGGTACCATTTAAGTGCCATTATGCTTTACATGTGATGTGTGACATGGTGAATCAGGTGCCCAGTCCATTCTGATCCTTCATTATACCTTGTTTATTTAATTATACATCTATTATTCATTTAAATGTTCATCTCCCTCTCTAATCTGAAAGTCTTAAAGAGTAAAGTGATGATTAGTGCTATTAAAAATAAAGATTACCGGTAGCTTTCGAGGCAGAATCTTTTGTCTTCCATATCTTGCTCTTAATTTTTAATCTTGAGTTTCACTCTGATATTAATAATAATAATATTTAGCTTTTATATAGCGCTTAATACAAATGACTCTAAGCGCTTTACAAATATACTATTACCTGATAAATTATGCAAGACCAAAAGCTCCTGTACATGTATGTCTGTTCTATTTAATACAGCTATTCATTTTAAGCTATTGAATATGTTGCATAATTATACTGAGTTAGACAATAACACCTGTGCATTTTGAAACACCTGTATTAAGCGCCCTATAAATTTAATTATTATTATTTAATACATGTACATGTAGATGATTCCTTTTCTTCCTCATGATCATGACATAAAATAGTTATCATATTGTTGATTTGGTTTGGTCAGATCTCTAGGTGAGCTAGCCAACTACAACTGGGATGAATCTAGTCTAGACTTCGTAGAAGATTACTTCACCATACAGGCAGACCATGTGATTAGGACGAAGGATGGTATGTACTAGATGATCCTAGTGTTATGTGTAGTAAATTTAAATGCAGTAGAGTATGGTGGAAATACCATTAATGTGTGTACAAGTTGTTTTCATTATTTTTACAATATAGATATGCTTTACCTTCTTCGATCTATGATAAGTCTGTGTAGTATCCTAAACAATCGTTGGGAGTTGATTTGTGTCAGTTTAGTAGTTTAAGAATCAACTAAATTTCTAACTCTGTATTATATTTCCTATTAGGTGCTGCTGGACTGAGGAAAATTAGCATCCTCTTCAGAAATAATTTGGTAAGCATTACTTCTTGAACCAAAAAGACATATGTCATGTCACATGTACATTTATGAAGTCAGTATTTGATGATTATTTAGAGACGAACCCTGTCACACGGCTGCTGTGCCAAATCTTGATGTACAGGATAAATTGATCAGTTTTCTATGTAGTATGTATCCAACAACTTTTTCAAGCATTATTTTTTCTCTCTCCTGATTTTGCATCGATAGTTCAAATGAATGAGAATGTTGAAAAAATGGTAATGAATTGAATGAAAATAATAGATAACATTAGGGGAGGGGGTGTCAACTACTTCTATGACCTATATAGGAAAGTTGTGTTGGCTCAGTCAGTAGAGCGTCCGCCTCACAACCGGGAGGCCGTGGGTTCAAACCCCGGCCGCGTCATACCAAAAGACGTTAACAGACGGGATTTGCTGCTACCTTGTTTGGCGTTCAACAATAAAGAAAAGAGCAACGTCGATCTGGCGCTGCTCAGTGGCAGCCGGGCTCACAATCAATTGGGCAAAAAGAATTTCCATTTTGGGTTTAACTTAATAAAATTTGGAGTGGACTTTAAAAGATTATTATTATTATTATTATTATCATTATATCTCCAGCTGCCTGCAGCAAGGCTGATGTGTATTTAGAATGGCATAATAAGTTGTAATTATCTTTAATCTTACAGGCATGGTTTCAGCATCATCTAGACATCCCCCCACTCCTGCAGACGGATGAGACCCCTACCGTACCCATCTTCAACCCCGATGCCGCCCCTACCACACCCTCTGACACCCCCTCACCGTCATCCTTCAACCCCCTCTCCTCCTTCGACCGTCTAGATGATTCTCCGTTCAATCACGAGACCATCGCTGAGTTCCCCTACGACTGGGCCAAGCTACTGCTGGCTGACCTGGGGCTGAGTGAAGCTGGTTTCCGTTCCCTTCTTTCTCATCGCTTTGAGATGCAGGAGGATGCTAACCTGGAAGAGGGGGAACGGAAACCAGTCCGTGTGCTCAGGTCAAAGTTTGACCTGGATAAAGGGGATCTGGTCTGAATCCTTTGCTGAAAGTTGTGTTGACTTGTCACTAGGGGTCTCATAACACAACTGTAAATCAGCAGTTGATTGCAAGTTTGCAATTAATTACTGCATGCATTCAATTAGCAATTGATTGCTAGTTTGCAATTGATCGCTACGTTCAATCAATTGCTTTTATTAACAATCAACATTAATCTGTGTGTTATGGGGCCCTAGGACTTTATTACTAGTTGTGCAGGTCAGATAATTGTGTCACAGGACACAGCAAGAGTGTTGTTTATAACTCAAAAGATTGGATCCATTAGTGGTTTATTACCCTTTTAGGTCCATGATTCCTTCTAATAATTTTGATCAGTATCTGAAGAACAAATTTTGAAGAACAGAACACAGTTTTATGAAAATGTGTCTGACAATAGGGCCTACTCTGGAACTGAATGGCTGATTTTTGTTTGTTTTTGTGCAATGCAAATTTTGATATTTACAAATCATGTGAAAGATTTTAAGAATTTAGAAGTTTAATTTATATCGCTCATGAGATGTCAGGACCCATCGACTACCCCTGGAAGATCCCTAAAGCAATGTGTGTAAAGTCATGATCCCTTGATGAACTGCTGGTCTGATGGGCGAGATAGAAACACCTGTACATATCTGAGTCAATTTAAGTGTTTAATTCATGACCACCTTTCAAAATGCTATAATGGGACACGATGATGAATTTATGTGCACTAAGCAAACTAAATTGATGTTGTTAATTTGTGTCGATTGTCAAATGCACAAGATGTAATACATTCCACAAAATGTTATAGGAGCTGAAAAAAGGTAAAGGTGAAAAAGAAAAGTAAATCGAGAAGTGTCAGCCTAGGGCATTCACCTTCTCTTGTGAGCATGTATAAAGGTAATGAACCAACAAGGAAATAGCCATTGAGCTTGCCAGTAACTATTTATCTGCAAAGTATATGATATTATTGTACATAAGCAGGAAGAATTCTATGTTTCTATGTTCACTAACTACATCAACCATACCAGTTTGGTAGAGAGAGATATGTAGGTATATTAATGTCATGTGAGTAGAAACTGTGTTAAGTGAAGTGACATATCAATGTGATGTTGATTATTATGATGATTGGTCATCTTCAAAAGTTACTTTTACATGATTGTATATGCACCAAGACCAATGTTAGCAATGCAATGCAGTACTGCAGTTTGTTACACAGGAAAATGAATATTGTGTGGAAAGTACTCACAAATGTATAGGTACTTTGTCAAGTGTATTTAAGTGATAGATAGTTTTATGATGATTGTATATTGTCGCACTTCAATGGTCCAAAGGTACTTATTGTCATACATGTATGAATATTTATTTGAATTATCAATGTGCCAATGCTTAGAATTTTTTTTAATGTACATGTACATTCCAAAGGTTTATGACGTGGAGTACCGTAGGATGAATGCATACCGGTATATAGATATATTTATATGTATATCTGAAACAAATTAATTTATGATAATTGACAATGAAAAAAATCATGTGCAATTTATGTGTTAGAATCAGTCACATATATCCTCGTGACTATTGTTAGAGTTGCATGTTTTATTAAATTAAAATATTACAGATATCTTTATTTTCATAAAGATGAAGGACAAACTGTCAGATTGTGATT
This sequence comes from Strongylocentrotus droebachiensis, assembly GCA_035222895.1. NCBI lineage: Eukaryota > Metazoa > Echinodermata > Echinoidea > Camarodonta > Strongylocentrotidae > Strongylocentrotus > Strongylocentrotus droebachiensis. The sequence goes on along the minus strand of JAVYIG010002843.1, from coordinate 64,327 downwards.
AATGGGTTACTCTGTATACATGTACATATGTGTACATGCTATATTTGTTAATTGCTGATAGCGTATGTGCTGCATGAATGTTCACCAATGAGTTCTGCCTTCAAGGACATAACTCATTCTCAGAAAGCAAAATGTCTGTTCACTTTAAATTTTGAATGACAAGAGGGGGGAGGGGGATGGGAAGTTTTTGTAATTGAGGGGACAGGGATAGATTGGAGTGAACCTTTCCTTTGTCAAGATGAAGGTTGCAGAGTTTGAGGTAATGTTAAATTAAGGCTGGAGGAATATTATGATGGATAAAAGGGATAGAAGTCAAGTGTCAATCCTATCTCTAATATAGAGGTCTCAATTTAATATAGATACTTGTAGATATAAGGAAAATTGTTATGAATAGTTCTCATTAATCGACTCGCTGTGTGCCATCAAATACTCTACAAAAACATGTCGAAAAAGTCCAGAATTTTTAGTTCACTATTACAACAGACAAATTAAAGTATAATTATTTGATCAGAGGGTTTATAGACATTTAGTCTACAACTGGTTCGTCTATTCCCAAATGGTCTACTATCCATAATCATCTGGTCTAATTGCCAGTCGATCTAATTGTCAGTTCGTCTTCTGCCCATTTCGGCTACCATCCATTAGCATACATGCCAACATTTGAAAATCAGAAATCTGTACAAATTATGCTATTTTCAAAAAAAAAGAGGAACAATCCTAACTCTCCTATTCAATACTACAGACAAATTTGTACAGGAAGAGGAACACCTGCATTAAAATGATAATTATCTTCTCCCAAAAAGAGGAATGCATGTTCCTCTTTAATCTGTACAGTTGGCATGTATGCATTAGGTCTACCAGTAATAATAATTTGATGATGATTATTATTCAAGATTAAATTATTATAACCAGACCGTATGGATGTACACCATATGGGAATAGAATAATCGGGTAGTAGAAGAACTGGTTGTAGACCAAACAGCAATTCACCGGTCAGAGGACATATTTTTGTGCAACTCGTTGTTGACTTCTGCCATTGTTTAAACAGTTGTATGTGTTGCACCTCGAGTTGTCATTATTTATTCTTTTGTGCAGCAACATTCATTTGCAATTTGTATTTTTTGTATGCATTTGTGGTGTAGTAATAGAGAGGATGAATAAAAACAAAATCTTGTTCATTTGTATTATTTATGAGTAGTCAGTAAAATGAGTAGAAGAAAATTCCATTTTCTCATTGTCCCATCTTTCATTCTACAGTGTGCACTGTATTGTTTATCTTACTTTCTCTACTTTCTGTGTAATATACATTTAAAATGTACATTTATAATTATAAAGTCTGGTTTTGACAAGAAACAATCTTACATCTCTTCTATCCTTTACAATCCATCACTCTTTTTCAATTTTTATTTGAGGGCCTTTCTTCCGCTTTTCTTCATTTATCTACCACTCAATCCCATTTTTCACACTTGAAAAAGTTATTAAAGGAGCTACACAAAGAAAATTTACTAACAACTGATAATTAGAACAAATTACATATGGATGGAAAGATTTTCCCTTGAAAAACACGAATAATTTGCTGAGAAATCATATAGATATCATGGAAAGGCGTAAAATGCAATTTTTCAAGACCCTTCTTAGCTAGACCTCCAAACGTAAGCCAAACACACGAGTGTAGCGAGCTCTGAATAGTGACGTCACACCCTGGACAAACGGCTCGGTACCGGCCGCATACCGGAGTCGCGCATGTATTAGTCTGCAGCTAGACAGCCGTGTCCAGGGTGTGACGTCACAATAGTGATGTCATACGAAGGACTGCTGAAGGCAGTAAATCTGGATCTCAAAACTAACATTTTTGAAAGTTGATTTCTGCGGGCCCCAAACATATTTTGAAGAGGAAATTTGCTGTATTTGATCAGTAAGGCTTCCCCTTTGCAATATGAATTTTGCATCAATTCGATACACTTATGCTTCTTGGTGTGACTCCTTCAAGTCAGCAGCCCATATCGTTACCCTGTCCAGACGTTCTACTCGCATCACTCCAGTTTTGTCATATTTAAATTGGTTACCTATTGAATTCTGCTTTGCGTTTAAATTGCCCCAGAGTACAATGTTATGTTAATTTTATTTAAACATATTTGTGGCTTACACCCAGTAAGTAAGATCGATCTGTAATTGAAAAACAAGTCAGAAAAAATCTTGGAACCAGCGGGACTTGAACCTGCCATATATTGCTTGCCGGGCAGTGAATCTACCACCCCATTTACGATGAACTAGTAACAAATACCCAAGCTCTCCCGATTCATTCCGACTTATTAATATTCATTAGTCTGCCATAGGACTTGCTGGGTGTAAGCCACAAATAAGTTTAAATAAATGAAATTTCTCTCAGGAAGCATTAGATTTATAAAAAGTGAATTTTGTTGATGCCTTATAATCCTCCCAGAATCCCAAGATCATCTAAATTGTATGCTGTTCCTTAAACTGGGAAAGCATGGGGATCGTTCATATGTGCAAGTTGGACTTAACCTATGGTATCAGATGCCACAAGACATCTAAATTGTGTAGATTGTTATAAAATTGTCCTCCAAAGTCATGCTTTCCAATAGATCCAATTATATTCTTCTGACTCATCTTACTTATGCATTTTTTTCTTCATGTTCTTACTTTTGTTTGGGCCTTTGGCACATATTCATGTGGAGTTGGTTTATTATAAATACGGTATATTATTACGTTTATTAACCATTTCTCACTACCATCTCTTCCTTTCTTATCTAAATTTCTCACCTCTCTCTTGCAGCTATCTTCCTTTCCAATCTAAATTATTCTTGTCCGTGCATCTCTCCCCCCCCCCCCTCTCTTTCTTTGTATGTACCTATCACTCTGTCTCTCTATCTGATTTAAACATGTCTGTAAAAACCCAAATTACACACAACACACACTTTTCCTTACTCTCTTCTGTCTTTGATATTCATTCTCTCTCTCTATTTATATGATATAGTATCATGAAATGCCGGTCTTTTATCTAAACAGAAAACTACCAATCTGACAAGAAAATATACTCGTGGAAGCACACGACTCAAACCAAGTAGCAATTTTTTTTTCTTTACAGCCAAGACTTTTAAAATCTCATTTACAGGGCATTATTACATATCAGAAAAAACACCTGAACGCAAAATAGAAACATCTTCTGTGTTTACATTGCTACACACTATAACAACTAGGTATTTACCATCATGTATAATATTACACTCTGTCAAAGTTTCAATGTACAACTGCCAACCGTAGAGTAGAAACGTTTCTTCATAATAATAATAATAATAATAATAATAAAAAATGAAAAAAAGGGAAATGGTCTACTCAGCATGTCCAAAAAGGCAAGCTTTGTGGAGATGACCCCCTTCCTCATACACAACATAGACTTTATAATTCTAGATGCTATACACGATCAAATCCACTTCACAAATTACACCAGAGGAGCGAAAAAAAGAAATTATTGTAAATTGTCTCTACAGGCGTCTGATACATGTACAAATATCCCTACTATGCTTACAAGGGTAAAAATAAAGCCTCCTGATACGATACTTACACAGATCAGTCATAAATAATGCTCTAGAAAACTAACCACGGACCGCACAAATGCTCTGTCCATGTCTCTAGGTTTAGAGTGTTTGAGATCCCACATCGTCTATCTACCCCTATCTCATTCAGTTGAGCCAACCTGTTATAAGGCGGTTAAGATCTATCCCCCCCCCCCCACCCTCCCCTTCCCCATTCTACTAACCCCTTTGCACCAAATGACAATGTTCACACGATGATATGGAAGCAATAAACGGTCAAATAAAGCAGCGACTAGACAGAATATCAATCACAAAGATGAATCACACTATGGTATCTCGAAAGAGAAAATGCACAACTAAACTCATAACCAATCCGTGTGTCAGAAAGTAACCTTTCCTTTGGATACATAAAGAAGTGTAGACACATAATACCTCAAATCAGTCCCCTTTTCCCCCCGTTTCACCTTCAAACCTAAAATGTAACAATTTTTCATGGTCTCTCTTTATATCCCTAATGATTAATTTTTAAATTGATTGTTTGAACCAGACAGGAGATTTGCAGTACAGAAATCATCTTTCACATCCTTCTGCCATAAAGTCTGAGTCACAAGCCTGAAGCATTCTGTTCACAATATAAGGTGGTTGTGACTCCAACTGGTACCGTGTCATATGAATACAATATACCAGCAGAGCTCGATAGACACCCTAACCCTAGCCAATGATTGAAATCAAGCACCAGGTCTACGTAGTACTCAATACAGAAATATTTCTTGTGTGTGGTTTCAAGCAAATGAATGACTTCTTCAAACAGGGTTTGTAATATGGGTTGCTTCTGAAGTGCCAAATTCAATCTACTGTAGGTATAACTAAAAGATTCTTTTGCATTCTCTCAAACAGATGAGCATTTAGTATATGCAGAAGAAACAACATTTTAAGGAGCAAGGGTTTGAATGAAAGGGACAGGTACATGCAGATATCTGTTTGTTGTGAAATGTGCCTGCATTCTATTACTGTTGTTCAAAAGAGATGAAGAATCCACAACCCTTGTGTCTCCAACTGGTAACTAAGAAAAGTTGTCATTAAATAGCACAAAGTGAAATAGTGGATTAAAGCATTTGGGATGAGGACCTAGCAAAAGTCATATCATTATGTACAACAGAGCAGGTTTCTACTTTGCAAAGGACAACTGAATATCACCAAATACCAATCATAAATGTCAGTCTGTTGATTAAGAGAAATGGGTAGTATTATAATACAGGAAATTAGCTCAAATGACAGCTGTTAACGTATTTCCATAGGAAATAAAAACCAAACATGTTTATATCCACAGCAGGCTTAAACATTAATGAGTTTCAATCACTAAGCAATTACCGGTAATTGATTTTAGGAATAAAGAGGCCATGCCTGTTTTCATGAAGCATGGTAGGGGCATACTGACTTAGAGCATAGTGCATAAGGAAATATTGTGGCTGGCGACTTTAATTTGAAACCCTCTCAACAGTTTAATAATATAAATTAGCATCTTGGATTGAGAAGGATGTTGTTGAAAGTGTGACTGACGTGCAATCTTCCCGTCAAATAGGGTTCTATAGTGCAAGAAATATATCAAGCTTTCTAGTTTGGGATTTTAGTGAGTTCTTTACCGTCATATTCGAGGACATACCTAGTGATTGTTTCAGTTCAGACTTGAAGCAATCATGCAATGTTCCAGCTATACTCTAATGCAGCACGTTAATCATGAAACATTCCCAACCAAATCAAGTCATACAGGTTTATGGAGATCCTACACAGTAGCTCAGTCTTATGTAGCATTGTATGTCCTTGCAATATAACGGAATCGTTAATAATCACAGGCTGAAACAAGCAAGAATCATTAACGATTTTTAACTTGTGAAAGGCTGCAACATAGAATTCATTTACGTAAGAAGCATAATCATTGAACATGCCACCACCTCTATGTCTATGTTAATGGAATATTGCAGTAAGTTAGTGACTAATTCTTTGGTTGATATGAAAAGGATGAAGAGAGATAGCTAATACTCTATATCAGATTTTTTATCTATTTCACACGACACAAAGCTCCATAGAGACACAACTACAATGTTTTTTAAGTTATAACATAGTATACACATGGATTTGAACTGAATTAATTGCATTAAATGTAGAGCACAATCTAAAATTAAGGTTTAAATTCGTATCGCATATCGACAACGTCCGCTACACCACCACCCCAGCACACACCATTATTCTGAGTATCACACAAAATATGTTTGTATATCAGTTTCCAAAGGCAAACCGAAATTGAAGATTGATTAGGATGTTAAAGGACACCATACACTGCATAAATCTATGTGATAGGTAACGATTGATAGAAGACCAGTGTACTAGTATACACCTCTCTGTGAAACCTGGTGTATGCAGGTGGTGGTGGTGATAGTGGTGGATAGGGTCTTAGTTTGGCCAGTAGTTGGTACCATAGGATGGTTTACTGGTCTTCGAGCTCTGAGAGGCTCCGACCTGCGATCGTCCCGTCGACCCTGCCCCTTGGGTATCTCCCGGTAGCTGATGAGCTAACATGGCTGCAGCAGAGTGGTGTGGTAGGATGGGTACGAAGGGGGCGTAGTGCGCCTGCTGGGCTGCACCTGCGGCTGGGTTCAATGCACCTGCTTGTGTCACCGCTGTGAGGGGGTAGTTGAACGGGGGCGGGGTGCCTGTGTGAAAGCCTCCCTTGTTTTCAAACGGCTGGGTGTGTGACTTGCTGGAATACGATGAACCTGCCAGGTCGGCTGGTCCCGTTGATGCTGAACTCACTGAAGCTGTGAGATTGAAGAGGAAGAAGATGAATGAAATGGTATCAGTCAGCTTGTTTTATTACTAGCATGGAGAAGGTGAAGAAGATGAACTGACAGTGCCACATCTATCAATCAATCACAGTTTTTCATTATAAGCTTTCCTAGACATAAATGATTGCTTAGGGCCCTTATCAGGGATTTGAAAGTCCTCAAAAACTCATCTCAAAACTCTTCTGTAGCAGTAAGATGAGTTTATGAAAATGTGCTAAATTTCAGATCAAAAGACTATGAGGTTTCCTCTCTATGACTGAAAATTGAAGGCCCCGTTTTTGTACACACCAAAAAATGGGAGAATAAAACACTTCCAGTTGCAAATTAAAATCAAAAAAATAAATAAAAATGACTGTGATGTTGGTAAAAGTGAATATTTTGTCATTCTACTTTTGGAAGTTTTCAATTATGATTTATGAACATCATTTTGGTCATTATACAAGTTGTGCGGTCTTCACCATCCAAATCCTTGCAGCGCACTTTAAACAAAACCCAGATATGGGATCTCTCAACGATACAAAAGGTGAGGAAACAATTTGTATGGAAGTGGAACAGTAATGCACTTGCATCTCTACAAATTAATACATATTTTGGGCATGCACTAATCAGAGACAGGGAGACTAGACAGAGTATTATATTGCCCATAAATGGCATATATTGATATCACCATGATGCCAGTTTTAAGGGATAACATATTTATTATTCATCAACTATGGCTGATAAATAAGAAAGGTGCTAAGTAAACTAAGAATGTACCTGTTACTCTGCCTGTTAGTTTGTACACAGCACACCAGTCATAAGATGGTAGATGCATACCAGATGTAGCAAGCCATACCAGTAGGATGAGAGGGGGAGGTGAGGAGAAGGGGATGAGGGGAAAGGGATGAGGGGTGAGAGAGGAAGGAGAAGGAGGGGTGAGAGAGGAAGGAGAAGGAGGGGAGGAAAGGGAGGAGAAAGGGAAGGGAGGGGAGGAAAGGGAGGAGAAAGGGAGGAGAAAGGAAAGGGAGGAGAAAGGGAAGGGAGGAGAAAGGGATGAGAGACAAACGTGAGAAAGGGGTGAGAAGAAAAGGGGGGATAAGAAAGGGACGAGAAGGGAGAGGAAAGGGAGGAGAAAGTGAAGGGAGGAGAAAGTGAAGGGAGGAGAGATAGATGAGAGGAAAAGGATGAGAAAGGGATGAGAGACAAACGCGAGAAAGGGGTGAGAAGAAAAGGATGAGAAGGAAGAGGAAAGTGAGGAAAAATGGAGGAGAGGAAAGGGAAGAGAAAGGGATGAGAAGGAGGAAAGGGATGAGAAGGAGGAGAGTGATGGTTATGGAGGGTGATATGACCCATGTAACACACAGTCATGCAATAAATTAATATAATAAAATGCAAAAAAGAGATGAAAACAAAAAGACAAGAAAATAAGGAGAAATGAAAACATGATAAAAAGAATATGAGAAAAGTACAAAAAAGGGGAAATCCAAATGAAAATAGACAAAGAAAGAAATGGGGAGAAAGGAAGTGATGGGAAAAGAAGACAGCATTAGTCAACACATTTAGTTATTATAATAAGGGAAACACTCCAATGTGAGCAAAAATCTATAACTACTTGTTAAAATATTACAGGCAAGATGGCATAAGCAACATCTAGTTTCAAGGAGCAAACTCCAAGCATAAGAATCTTGTTACAAATACTAATACTACTGGCATTATGTTATTGACTATAACTTGTGATTCTAGAACAAGCGAATTGAAGCAACATCTAAATGAGAAGTCTTTAGTGGCTCTCGGTAGTAAAGTGTTAATTAGAAGCTAGATTATGAATAATGGCAGATAAGCAATACGTTAATCAATGGTTCTCTCAAAATTTAGGTCAAATTGTATACATGCTCATTTAGCCAAACCATTAGATGTGGATTCTTCTTGTTCTGGATGTTTAATTTTCAGTTGGTATTAACCGGATGACTACTCCATGGACAGAAACTTTGTTTACTGAGCTACTCAGCATGAGGCCATATCATTCTGAACGGACAGACGAGCCTAAATGATCACAGGGTTTGCGGTTCGAGTCCCACTGCGGCACTACTGTCTTTTGACAAAACATTAATCTACGTTTGCCACTCTCCACCAAGGTGAAGTAAATGGGTATCTGGTAGGAAGAAATTCCTTGAATGCTTTAGCGCATTTTGGCAGCTCAGCTAAAGCCAGGGCAATAATATGATACCTTGTATTAAGCGAAGCAGAGTATATTCATATAGTGACTGCGCTATATAAATGGACCTATTATTATTATTATAAAAAGCTAAAAAGCACCTGTTAAGAAGTTAGAGTATGTGATATGCCTACATGGTAGGATCATTCAGGCTCGCCATGCTCCCTCTACTCATCTACCATCCAAATCTATTACATCAACCTGTTAAACTACACCAGGGGGGTGTTTCACAAGGACCAAGATCAACCTTAAGTTGGACTGAACTATGGCAGGCCACTGGTTGTTCTCACCAATGGTCTCTCAAGTTTGATCTTTAGATAATATTTTTCTTTCAATAATGAACTATCGAAAGATGTAAATTCTGTAGATTTGTGACGACGGTTTGTATGTCCCTTGGGAGACCAATGCCGGTAAAAGGTGAGAGCAAACAGTGGCATGAACGGCCTGCCATAGTTAAGTCCAAAGCCAATCTTAGTCTTTGTGAAACACTCCCCATTAGTTATTAGATATTCAAGCAAGCAGTTATCAGGGTATATTCATGAAGATAAAGATTATCAATGAAGGAACAAGCTTAGTTACAAGGTGTATATAAAAAACACAGCAAAGATGATGCAAGATTATGTAATTTAGACCGTCGTCACGATGCCATGCCTCCACTAACATCCCTTCATTGGTTGCCAATCAAACAGAGGATTGTTTTTAAGATTCTTTTATTTGTATACAAATTTTTTCATGATCAGGCACCAGAGTATTTTAGTGACTGTCTTGAGTTGTATCAACCTGTACGTACAAACCTTCGCTCCAATGCAGACCCATTTCGACTGACATTTCATGTGGCTCGTAGTAAGGCAGGAGATCGCACATTCACTGTTGCAGCAGCTAAGGAGTGGAATAAACTTCCCTCCAGTATCAAAGCTGCTGCATCAGTGGATGTTTTTAAGAAACTCCTTAAAACCTATTTATTTCCTACTTGATTCGCTATTTTTTTTGTTTGTTCAATGTTATGTTATGTTATGATTTGTGGTTATTATTGTAAGCGCTGTGATATAGTGTACTATGAATAGCGTAGCTAAATGCCTAATAATAATAATAATAATGACGATTACCTGTAACCCCTGAGCCTTTAGACTGTGATTGGGACACACTGTTATACCCTCCCTTAGTGAAGTCTGGTGTTTGGGTTAGATCCTCATAACCTGGGTGGAGTAACACGACGATTCGTACAGGGGGATTAGAAGAAATCAGTGATAAGAGATAGAATGGAGATCATAGGGTACCAAAGCTGTGAATTCATAAAAATCTATTTTTTACAATTTCTCAACTTGAACTTCATTTTCCGAAAGAGCATCAAAAATAATGTCCAATTGTTGAAAACCAATTGAGTATTGGCTGAGATATGACCATTTGGTTCATAAAAATATGAACCAGTACTTTCCTATTGAAATCTATTTATTCGGATGGTCATATCTCAGCCAATACTTAACATATATTCAATTGGTTTTCGACATTTGGACATTATTTTTGATGTTCTTTCGGAATATGAAGAAAAAATTGAGAAATTCTAAAAATAGATTTTTGATGACGTCGCACTTCACCACTCTATAGAATGATAGAAACCCAATCCTAATTACAACACCCTATATAGTTGCATTCTGATTAACCATATACAATAATGATGTAGAGATGCTATGTCGGTGAATAAAACATTAAATATGTGGCTGATCAGGGACTTTAAAAAAGATGTCACCAGAATATATTCTGAAGAACGAAAGTATTAGTCATCAAACATCATTTCAGCCAATTAAAACATGAGAAAAACCAAAATTGTACACCACAAGGTACTAATACTACAAGATACTGCAGAAAAATTATATTACAAAATGAAATGTTCACATCGTTTAGCTACACTTTCATCTATGTCCATCCATCCATTGATGGACAATCTGAAGTCATTACGTGAGAGTGCAGTCCCTGGGCTACAGTTAGTGCAGTTACATACAAATACCAGCTAATGAATCACAAGTGAAGTTGTACTGAGGTGAAATACTGAAATGATTACCATTCCTTGCCCGTCCCAATATAGACCATGAGTTAAGACATAAGATAAGAAACCACCTCAAAACACCCGCGTAGGAAATTTAAAAATATTGTGTGCTTCACAAGTCTGCATGTTATAATACCAGATCAAGGACTATGCACACAGTTCATTGTTTCCAGCTTGTATTTCAATGCTTAACTTATTGCCTCTTGCTACCAGTAACTCTCCCAAATGTTTGGAGGTGCAGATTTTGAAGCGGTTTACTGTCAGTGTCATTTCTGAACGGGGCTTGCGCGAGGTTGATCTTACCTGTACCATAAGCATTATGCGACGCTGGTTGTGTGTATCCACTCTGCTGGAAGGCAGAATGGGGCGTCGTTCCTGTTTGGGCTCGGCCGGTTGGCTGCACCTACAAGGGAAATACAAAGGATGATGCAATCAAACTTAATTTGGTGGAAACCGTCATAGAAAAACTACATGTCTATAAAGACTGCACTATGGGAGGGAGTTTCCCTGAATGCCATTGATTTGTTTTCCTTTGTTTTCCTTTTAATAAACAATGATCTCATATTGCAAACATTAATTTCTTTTTAATTCTTATTATTAGTTCGATTACAAGGGAATTAGAAGAACTCAGTAACAAGAGATAACTCAGTAGAATGATGGGAGAAACCCAATTATAATTACAACACACTCTAGAGTGGCTTCCTGATTAATCATAGAACATATAAAATGCTATTTAGGTAAATAAAACATTCAATATTGGCTGATCAGGGACTTTAAAAAAGATATCACCAGAATAATTCTGAAGAACGAAAGTATTAGTCATCAAACATCATTTCAGCCAATTAAAACATGAGAAAACCAAAATGGTACACTTCAAAGTACCTTCCTACAGTCTGTTTGTTTCTGTGATATTTCTGCTTTCCTTCAAACAAACTTATTCCAAGGGTTGGATTGTCCTTTAAAGCCTGTCTGCACTAGTTTGACCAGGAGGGAATAGACCACCCAGCGTGGTCAGTGACAAGTGGTTATCTCATCAAATCAGCTCTCAATTAACATAAGAAAAAGGGGATCATGGGGGACCAGCGGTCACCGATTAGGCATTGTTTGCTATATAGAGGGCGCTAGTAGCTACAAGTAGGTCAGACAGGCTTTAAGTAATAAGTATTGACTGAATGAAAGATTAGGAAGCACAGCACTTACACTACTTACAGCAGGGAAGACCGCAGGATACTGAAGACCAGGAGGCATTAGTCCTGGTCCTGCTGCGTAGTAAGGTAGAGTGCTGTAACCTGGATACCCTGGCGGCAGCGTGGTGTTCAAGAAAGGCGTCTGCTGTTGGGTTTGCGTCTGGTGATGCGCTCCTTGACCGGCTGGCAATGACAAGGACATAAAATCAGTTTAGATTGGATTTCAAGATATTTTTCACTAGCAACGACGTGTATGTATCGAGTAGGGTTCTCAGTAGATACTGGTTTACCCTTGTAACCATGTACAATAATGATGTAGAAATGCTATGTAGGTAAATAAAATGTTCAATATGTGGCTGATCAGGGACTTTAAAAAAGATGTCACCAGAATATATTCTGAAGAACGAAAGTATTAGTCATCAAACATCATTTCAGCCAATTAAAACATGAAGGAAAAGAAAGAGCACATGAAATATCAGGATTTAGAGTTCCTACATCAGAAAATGGTATCTCAGCAATTGTTCGCTGTCCCTTTCAAAGATTTCTCATAAATTGTTGAATGTGTAAAGAGTCAAAAAAGCGAACAAAAACTTTTGTCACTTTATTCCCAACTGCAAAAATACAAAAAGCAGACAAAAGTACGCATTAGCAAACTTAAAGTTATCGAAGATTGTAAATCATGAATTAAATGACGGGACATTAAAACATGCGAAAATAATCAGATTATCCTTGAATATTGAGTTTTTGTCAGGATTTAATTTTTCTTTTACCAACTGTGGCACACAAACTATAAGGGCGGAGTACTAAATACAAGTACAAGTTGTGTATTATACAGGCACAAGAATCCTGATATTGAGCCTTGCATTTATAGCAAAGACGTACGACAATGTAGTCACTATCAAAATATTTAACTGGTAAAAGGAATGCGACGACTCGTTTAACGCTAATGATGAAATAGCAATGGCCGATGGGCATTCCTCATAGATGGGGCAGAGTTCTCACTCAAAGAAACACACATCATCAAACGATTGATGGCAGAAGCACATGCACAGAAAGACGCAACTCGACGAACAGAATATTTACCCAACGCTGAGCCAGCTGTTTGTTGATGTTGTTGGGTTGAGAGGGACGAAGCTACAGGTGAAGCAGCATCATTTCTTGGAAACTTACTAGCCTCCGTGACAGAGTATGGCGTGTTACCTAGCGAGTTTGTATCCCGACCCGTGTTCAATGTTGTCGTAGCCAGCTGCTGGAATGGCTGAATAAGAAATTATGATCTTGTGTTAGCCTTTAACTCTCACAAACTCTGGTAATGTAAACCTTATTTGATATTTTTCTGCTGTTTGTTTTCTTTCCAAACTGTTGAGTTAGCAAGCAAATTGTAATTATCATTTTGGCACCTCAAAATATCGGACATTATGATCATCTATCTTGTAATGTCATGTCTCGAATAAAACATTCAATTGAATCTGAAATGAACAGTCTTTTCTACAAATTAAAAAAAAAGAAATATACTTAATCCCAACTTCACATCATCTCGCCAAACTGACAATCAATCATCGTTATTGTAATAATGACTTGAAATAGTCAGAATACCTAATCACTAGTACATAGGATGTTATTATGACTGTATAGAATATATCACCAGAATATATTCAGAAGAACAAAAGTATTAGTCATTGAAAATCGTATCAGCCAATCTGAAAAAAGAGGGAAAGAGAGAGAGAGAGAGAGAGAGAGAGAGAGAGAAGACCCAAATTAGAGAAACTCTTTATCAAGATGCAGTGTTTGAAATAAAATGATCACGAGCAGAGTAGTACTCACCATGGGTAATCTTCCCATTTGCATTTGGAAATCTTCATACATGTACGGTTGGTGTGTTGGCTGTACGGTCAAAAGGAGAGAATGATCAAAATTACTGAAAGAAGTGTACCATGGTAACATTTCATATTTCCTTTTTACTCCAGTATCTGTGTCAGTTTCTAGGTGTATTATTTTTTACCTGGCATGATATAGATAAATATTAATTATTGTCATTGAGAAAATAGTGCATTTTAGCACACATGTACAGTACATCAATTTATGTGGTTTTGTAGATTATGCTAAATGCTGATGAATGGCAAGCACTGTTTTTGCTTCATTAGAAACATCTCATAAATGCATAGGTCATAAGGGCTTATTCAGCCATCAGTAAAAATCTTTGAGTGCCCGGTTTTACCATACTAATTTTCGCCACTAGACTGTAGTGTTATAAAAAAAGTTGGGAAAACAGTTTTTGAAATTGAATTTCAATCATGAATATCTTGATAATCAGACAGGCCATCAGCTTATAAAAGTCATGGGATTCCTGACCGACCTAAAGGTTTATAATTATGATTACAGCAAGAGCGAAGTCCAGGATTGTGTTCAGAATCTGAGGCAAAGATACCCAATCCCTTTAATGATTAGGAGAGTGGGATAAACTTACAATAGGATTGACGAGTGGGAATCCTGCACCAATGAGGTTTGGATGGTACATGAAGGGCATCCCTGGTGGCAAGTTCGGTAGCTGTTTGGCTAAACAAGAAAAAGGAAAAGAAAAGTTATTAATCTCTACTATGTCCCATTTGCGGGCCAAAATTATGAAAAGGTCCAATTCCAATGGCATTTGAAAGACAGTACTTACTTAGAACTTCCCTCAAAACGAAAGAGCTTGAAAAAGTCTTTTTGTGGGAAAATAACGACCATTAGTTGTTGAATCAACATAAGTGATTGCAATCACCTAAGTTATAGTTCGATTTTCAGACCCTTGTACCGAATAGTTGTCGGTTTTGTGCTGTGCAAAGACTCAATCAATTCAATTTTGGCCATTACAAGAATTGGGTTATTGATGTAGACAAATGCTCATGTACCCTTTACAGCTCATTTTATGTATGTTATTACCAAAGCAAAAAAAAGTCAGTCGGTCACTCAATAGTGTCCGACAGTGAAGTCTAGAAAGTAAACGGGTTTCCTTGCACAATTTGAATAATGGGACACTGCTAAAGTTTAAATTGCACAGATAGGACATACGTGACATATTCATAATTTCTGCAAAGTTCTACAGAATTTGATGTTGGCTGCGAATGGGACATAGTACCTTTAACAACAAATGTGAATTTATGCCAAATACGAGAGAAAACACAGAAACATTGAACCTACTCTCACTCTTTTTCTGAATGTTTTCTAGAAGAATTCTACAGAGACATAAGGATCATGAGAATTTCTGATGTATTTACAGGGCTTTTGGGATTAAAAAACAATGCTGAACTAAGTCAGGTAACTGCTCAGTGACCAGAACAATGTTTTTACTGCATCTTGGAAATACATTGTCGATAACTTAAAATCAATTATATTATTTTGTCCACTAAACAAGCGCATGTTTAATGAATGCGACATCATCAAAGGCAGCTTTGTAAAGAGCAGTAAACTCGTCTCCTTGCACAGCTTGACATCTTTAATCAGTAAGCTTGTTATCGAGATTATGACTGACATGAAGACCAATCAGTATTTCCAAAAGAATCATCAGAATTCAGTAGAACGAAAGTTGAAAAAAAGTTTTAACATCATGTTGGTCTTCAATGCACATCACGACTAGACGGTTTTCTTAGACAAGATTACTTCCTTTTCTCCATGATATTTCCTTATAGAGTATTGGGTATTGAGAAATGCCTTAACATGAGCCTGTGTGTTCAGGTGTAATTGGGTTTTTACAGACATGTATCAATCAGATATGATTATTTACGTCTGGGGACCGCCCTTAACATCACCATCTGAAAGACGTGACTCAGTTTCGAACAAGGGTCACCTGAGCCAGTTTATAGACCAAGACTGAGAGCTGACCAAGTGAACATGCCGCCAGACCAACTCCCATCTCCCCAATGCAAATCCCTTGAGCATAAATAACTTGTGTTTTTAGCTGAGACAGGAATATGTGACAATATGACCAAAAGTCAATCTCGATGTTGCAACCTTTGACCTAGCTTTCTTACCTGATCCCTGTGAAACTGATTTTGATCCCGTAAGTCCCGCCGTGGTCGTTGTGTACCCTAACGATGAATTGTTGAGATTTCCCGATACAAGATTACTGGACCCTAATGACTGGAAGAACAAAATACAACCGAAAATGCATTTAAGAATGAGGCCTGACTTTTAATGAACTTGCATGAGATTTGCAACGATTCTTCCAAAATCATGCCAGAGGTATCAAAATCACTCTATCAGGGGAATATCAAACACACATCTTTCTCAATGAGACAATTTAATAACAGCATATTTATTTGGAGTCCTGTTAAAATTTCAGGCCCACAATGCAGCACTTATTTCCAAGAATCCTGGGCCTGTATTCAATTCGATAATTTGTTAAAGTTAACTTTGACTATAATATAATTGTGCGCAGCATATGATGACTGCCTATAAAAACTATTAGCCTGCCAATCAATGCTTCCAAAATAATCGGCTCAAGTCTGCTAGGGAGCTGTCTAAAATTTAGGGTACAATACTTAGCGAGAAACATCTACTCAATACCGAAGTTGGCAAAGTATTTTCTCCTATTTCTGAGCTAAGTATTGAGTTGAGTACTGGCCCTGAAGCAATCTTTGTTAATGAAAGGCTTGATAATCCTACCTTTCCTTTTCGACACATGGCTTAAAAGGCTATGTGTACTAGAAATGGCCAGAATGGACAATACTGTTAGACAAGGAACCTTAAAATGGCTGTTAGGTTCTGACCCCAAGTATGAAAGGGGACTAAGAAGGAATCATTTTCAAAGGCTTCAGAATTCAGTTAAATAGTTTCTGCTTCTCTACAGACACATTTACATGACTTGGGGGGGGGGGGGGGGTTTAAAGGTCATTATAACTCACCTGTCCCTGCCTGGTATCTAGACCAGCCAGCTTGGAACTGGACAACGTGGTAGTCGCCTGCGACACACTGCTGCTTGCACTTAACCCGCTGGACATATGACCAGAACCGGACATACCACCTCCTGGACCACCACTCGTTCCGCCGCCCCCGCTGCTCAGGCTGCCTGCTGCCTGAGACGGTGAGGAGTAACCGATGGTGCTCGGACCGGAGGATAGCCCTCCTGATGAAAGGCCTGAGGACCCCATGGGGGTTGAGAATGCACTGGATAGGTCCGATGTCTGGTATTGGGAGTTGGACGATGCGGGGATGTTGGATGTTCCGGACATGCCTGGTGAACCGTACGAATTGGGTACCTTCATGACAACAACGAAACATATCACTATGAAATCCCATATTCATAGATTTTCATTTATCAATGTTTATTGAACCCACCCCATTCTATTGGTATACAAACTCTTAATAATGTTGTACCTCTATCAACAAAATGAAATTATGTTGACTATTTAGTGATTGCAAAACTGACTCCATACGAACCTCAGGATCTGTGGAAAAAATTGAACAGTAACAAATGATCAATCAAATTCATTTGAACTCGGCAACAAGTGAACAAGTTTTACAACGACAATAAAAGATTAGTGTATATAGCATGTTTTTCGGTCAAAATAAAAGGGGAAATATGGAGCAAATAAAATACTGAAAAATCACTTTAATATCAAATAGTTCATGTAGCAGAGGGAAAAAATGTAACACAAAGATGTCACAAAAAAAGAATGGATTTGGTATATACCTGTCTGTTTCCACCGATAGACTGACTCGTTGAGAGTCCAAATCCTGATGAGGATGAGAGACTGGCAAGCTGGGACAACTGGGATGACGTCTTGTCTTTATCTACAAAGAAATATGAAAATATACCTCTCTTTAGAAATCTCGCCATCTGATCGGTCAAAATTGGAGTCATGACTTTAGCCATTCCCGTAAGGAAACGAACAATGCCAGTACCGGTTAATAGCTCATGAGTGAGATTCCCGCAAGATTCCGATTGTAGCATTCCAGCGAAGATTAACAGAGAGTGTCTCAGATTTTCTGTGATGTTTTAACCAATCTTTACTCAAGAAAACGATAACGTAACAATTCTTGTGTCAATTCGGTATATAAAAGACATATTGACTGCTTCAATATACGAGGCCTGAGAAGCAATTTAAGAGCGGCTTTAATTGGTATGCTCGTTATCAAGATTATGACTGACATGAAGACCAATCAGTATTTCCAAAAGAATCATCAGAGTTCAGTAGAACGAAAGTTGAAAAAAGTTTTAACATCATGTTGGTCTTCAATGCACGTCATGACTTAAAAGTTTGCTTAGACAAGATTACTCCCTTTTCTACTTACTTTCTAATGATTGTACTGAGGAGGGTTTCTGTGATGCGAGGTATGCGTTGGTCTTCATATCATTTTGGTTTGGTAGAGGAATAGGATCTGGTGTCATCTAAAATAGAAAAAAACAAAACAAACAAAGGCATAATATATTGTCCTTCATAACAGAACTATTGTTTTTAAAAGCAATTTATTCAGATAATTCATATCAAGACCAAGTATCTACTTGAATTTTTATTTAACGATATGTTGCAGTGAATCATTTTTCTTTCACAAAGCGCAAGTGACAAGAACAAAATTCTAGAAAATTACCTCATATCTATTTAACTATTGTCAGTTTTTTTTGTCTAAACATCAAGTTTAACAGCCTATATATAAGGGGGTTACCACTTATCCTATCTTAGAATAGCTATTATTTTTGTGGAGATTAATTACTATGCTGTTAGTCTGCTGATTAAGATAATACATGAAGATTCCCATTTGAACTGAATGATGGACTAGATGGACACTCTAGAACTACATCTAGATTAACCATATACAATAATGGTGTAGAGATGATATGTCAATGAATAAAACATACAATGTGTGGCTGATCAGGGACTTTATAGAGATGTCACCAGAATATGTTCTGAAGAACGAAAGTATTAGTCATCAAACATCATTTCAGCCAACTAAACCATGAGAAACTAGATGAAACAAAATGATGCCTCCGCCATAGAGCGATTGTGCAAACCGACCATACCTGTTTCTGCTGCTGACTCTGCCCATAATGTGGTGGTCCTCTTTGCTGCGATGGATCCAAGGACTGTTGTTGCGAGATACTAGAGTGCGCCGTGTGTGCTGCTGTATTTGTGTTCATCCCCACTGGATTCATGCCCGTTGATACAGGGTAGGAGGGTTCATTACTCTTGCTGTATGACATATGGTTTGCACTGGTCCCTGGACTGTTAACACTATAAAGGAAGGAAACATTGGAGGAATATAGTAAACGTTGGAATGAAGTAGCAATCCCATTATTTTCAAGGGCCCTGTTGCACAAAACTTAACATTGATTGTAACTTTGCCATCAATGGCAACTACCATGGTAACAGGGCTTAACAGCCAATCAAAATCAAGGTTTCCATGGTAGTTAACATTGGTGGCAAAGTTACCATCAATGGTAAGTTTTGTACAACAGAAAATATATTCAGCAACTTTAAAACTTTTTGACCTGTGAAAAATTTCTGTCCAACATTTTGCTGATAAGATTTCTTTGACAATTCTTTTTATTTCTTCAACAGGGTTTAACAGTTCTGTTTCCAGACTGCAAAGGTCTGTAATATAACACAAGGAAATAAGGGTCTTTCATATTGAGGGTTCAGTGACACAACGACGGAACTCCATATTTTGCCAAAATGAGTATTGATATCAAAATGTTCCGAAAAATGAACTCCCAACATCCCATTGAAATCAATGGCTAGTGAAACATAGACTTAACTCCTTAAGGCCCAAGTGGACCTCTATCTCAAATGGAGTTCCGTCTTCGTGTCACTGAGCCCTCGATATGGTGTTCTTCTAATAAGTGTAAGCCGATGATAGATGGCTTACCTGAAAGCACTATTGGAAAGTCCACCGGTCGTTGAGAGCGTGGACGACATTGATGAAGGCATCGAGCTGGATTGGGACAGCCCAAAGTCAGACACTGCTGGATCCATAGTGATGTCCATGGCTCCAAACTGGACGTCCAGAGCGCCCAGACCACGGGCCGAGTTGGGCATCTCTACCGCTGATGCAGGGATCTTGGTAGAGGGAGGGGGCAGCTTCTTACGGGTTGGCCTTGATTGCGCGGGGGCTCTTGACGAGGGCGGTAGCTGTCCTCCTTGTGATTGGTCCATACCCATCTAGAAGAAGAGAGGAAGGAAATATAAACATTTTTGGACATGCTCCATGTTTGGATATTCTAATCCTGTCACAACTGTGTTCCATGATACAGTCAAACCTGCTTTAGTGACCACCTGTCTACAAAGACCACATTTTGTGTTTCCCTTGGGCGGTCCCTTTTGACAGGTTTGACTGTAGAAGTCTTGATGATAGTCATTTCATTTACTTGGAGCTTTAGTGACCACCTGTCTACAAAGACCACATATTTTTTTTCCCCTGAAAAGGATTACTCATTGAAACATGTACTAAAGGAACCTGTCTACAAAGACCACTTTTTGTGTTTCCCTTGGGCGGTAGCTATAGACCGGTTTGACTGTAGAAGTCTTGATGAAAGCCATTTTATCTACTTGGAGCCTACGCCAAACACCCTTGTACAGATGAACCCAGGAATGCATTTGGTGTAAGGAACAAACCTCCCATCTCCATGACTGGTTTGTATGGTTGATAACCCACTCACATGTAAAAGAGATTACTCAAGCCAAGTGGACCCTCACAGTGTCTTCTTTCTCAAGGCAAATTTCACAGATACCACATGTGAGCATTATGATACTCATTGATGATATTGACTTCCAAACACACAAATATTCTATTATTTGACTACATTTCCTCCTATTTTGCCAAATCAGTATCTCTCTCTCTCTTTTTCTCACGTAAGGAAACTTGGATTGAATTGGTTTGGTATCGTAACAACACATGACATGCAGCTGAAGGCCAATATTTTTCCTTTACAAAGTAAACAAAATCACCTGATATTAACATTATAATACAAGCATCAAAATAAAAAAGTAATATAATATTGTCATCAAGGTTGAAAAGTACCCTGTAGCAAAATCAAGCTCTAGAGGATATTTCACCCTATCACGGTTTCCCCACTATACCATGCTGCCTGTATTGAAGACACCAAACAGTGATTTTGCAACACTGACCTGTACTTGTTTGCTCTGTTGGTCTGCCATAGAGTTCATGTTCTGAGCCTTGCTTGGGTCTCTGAACTGGCTGAAGACACTGCTGCTATCTCTCCCACCGGCCGCTGGATCACTCACTCCGTGGGAAGTTACAGGGGCCTGGACAGGCTTGCCAAACAACGCTGCAAGGTCAATGCTGTATAAAGCACATTGGGAGAAGAGAAAATATGCTTCATGACAGTATTATTTTGTTTAATCTACAGTGCTCATGTCAATGGGTCCAGTAGAGGGTTTTACAAAGACTAAGATCGACTTTGCGTTGGACTGAAATATGGCAGGCCGTTCATGCCACTGTTTGCTTTCACCATTATGATCTTTAGATAATATTTTTTCCAATA
Source organism: Strongylocentrotus droebachiensis (assembly GCA_035222895.1). NCBI lineage: Eukaryota > Metazoa > Echinodermata > Echinoidea > Camarodonta > Strongylocentrotidae > Strongylocentrotus > Strongylocentrotus droebachiensis. The sequence continues at coordinate 43,021 of JAVYIG010002843.1, read as the reverse complement.
ATGAATTATCAAAAAATAAAAATTCTGTAGACTTGTGACCATGATTTGTACGTCCCTTGAGAGACAAATGCCTGTAAATGGTGAGAGCAAACAGTGGCATGAACGGCTGCCATATTAAAAGTCCAACTTAAAGTCGACCTAAGTCTTTGTGAAACACGCCCCTGGGAGTCCAATCTGACAATGACTTGAGCTCAGGTACCATTAAGGGAAAAAAAAAGAGTATTCAACAGAACTCGACCAACCAGAAATTAACATTTGTGCTGTCAGAAATCAATGTTGATTAAATGCCTGGTTGGAAATATAACGTAGACAATAGGAATCACCTAAGAACACAATTTACCAGAACAGACCTTTGTCACACTCATAGCATTTAGCCAAAGATTCTTAGTGTTAAAGATTACTCTTTTTAAGGAACAAGTGCCATGCATTTACACATATTCATTTCCTTTTAATCATGAAAAGGAAGGGTAAAATATTCTCCCAGTTTGACTCACCTTCTGCTCATATCAGGCATGGTGTTGTTACCCTGCATGTTAGCATTCATTCCTCCTTGTCCAATCACAGATCCACCTACAGCCATAACACCCGGCGGTTGACCGATGCTTCCCGCGGACATACCACCACCACCGGGCATGCTACTGGGAGGCATACCAGGAGGCATACCTGGAGGCATACCCCCTTGGGGTTGTCCCACCATCCCTTGCATCATACCAGCAGGATGTTGTTGACCTATGTTGCCAGCGGGAGGTTGCCCTATGTTACCGGCGGGTGTCTGTCCGATGTTTCCTCCTACGGGTTGCCTGCTTCCACCGGCTGGCATCCCACCGCCGCCGCCTGACATCCCGGGGGGACCGGCTAACGAGGACTGTACATCCATGGAGTGTTGCTGCTGCTGCTGGGGCATGCCTTGGTTAGAGAGACCCGATGATGGGGGCTGACCTACGGGTGCTTGCATCTGGGATGGGGGCGTTGCGGAGATGGGATCCAGGGGCATGGGCGGGACAGGATTGGTTGCTGTGAATACTTGACTTTCAGCCAGCTGCAGAAGGAAGGCAAAGATAAAGATGGTATTATAATTTGTATTAAATCAAAACACCACTTTATGGTAAATATTACAGAAGTGAGGAAAGTCACTATTTCTACAAATTTATGAATATGGTCCGACGTTGTATGATTAACATTGACTAATTCCAATGAGATGTGCGTTTCGGTAGCAGGAATAACTGAAATGTCGGATTTATCTTTATACCTTTTGCATTCACAAAGTAAATTCATAAGTTATAACATGAGAAAAAAGAGGTCAAGCATGGATATTTGCAATATTTATTCAGGAGGATGATCACAGAGTTTAAAAAATGATACAAATTATTATTAACCTAAGGGAAATAATGCCGATGACTCTCATATGACTCAGGTAATTTTCACATTTCAAAGTCAATTGAATTCTCTTGATACATGTTTCGAAATGGAAAGCGTGACTATTCTTCACTTAACCAAGGATTACACAAAGGGATTAAGCTAAGCTAAGCTTAGATTAAGCATGGTAAGAGATGTTACTTACATCCCCAGTCCAATCCTCAGCCCCCCAATCCTCTGTACCCCACTCTCCTGTCTTAGTGGGCTGGGCGTTGGAATTCGCTGCATTATCCCAAGCTGTAAGATATAGGAAACAAAATAAGTCATGAAGGATGATCATACATTTTCTTTTAACCGTCTGAATGCTGAATTCTCTCTTTCACATAGACTTAATACACGAGCCACCAGGTTATAGTAGGCGATGGGTTAAAACATCACTTTACTAATCATACCTGAACACAGGAAACACAATATCCTTGACAAAACCAAATGACTGGTAAATGCAAGGCATACAACAACATGTCTTGAACAAAATACAGCATATACCTCTACATGCAAATAACATGTAGATAACATGTAGATAACATCAAGTAAAATCCATTCTGTCACTTTCATATCATATACTAACTTGAAGAGATATCCCTTTGAAGTAATTTCTTCGTTTTTTTCCTTCTTTTTGCCACATTTGCCGATAAATGCCAAGCCTACATTCTCAGAAAAGATAAAAGATTTTCTACAATTCTGGATTTGGCAGCTGGCATGAGCTTGCAGTTCCTATCTTACTGATATGATAGGCATGTATCATTTCATAGGAATCCTTCTACCACACAAACATACACTGTAGATGGTCCAACTTACAATCCGTTGAAGGAGGATTCCTCCAAACGTTATCTGTGGACTTGAACGCGTCTTCTTCTTGGTAAGTCCTGAAACAGAGAAAAAACAAAGTAGAATCCAATTAGGAAATTCTTATAAAGGTACAATCTAACATCTTAAACATGTGCCTTTGTTACTAGAGTGTATCATCTATTTAGAGCTAGAACGGTGTTAATGTCCTTTTGGCTCTTAAAGGTACTATGTCCCATTTGCAGGCCAAAAAATGAAAAAGTTAAATTCCAACTGCATTTGAAAGATAATACTAATTTAGAACTTCCCTAAAAAAGGTGGGGCTTGAAAATGTCTTCAAGTGGGAAAATAAGACTATTAGTTGTCAAATCGACTTTAGGGCTATAGAGCCCAAAAGTAATAGCCTTGATTTTCAGACAATTGTACCGAATGGTCGTACGTTTTATGCTGCGCAAAGATTCAATCAGTTTAATCTTGGCCATCACAAGAAGTGGGTTATTGATGTAGACAAATGCTCATGTACCCTTTACAACTCTTTTCATGTATGTTATTACCAAAGTAGAAAAAAAAACAGTCAGTCACTCAATAGTGTCTGACAGTGAAGTCTAGCAGGTAAACAGGTTTCCTTGCATAATTTGAATATGAGGACACTGCTAATGTTTAAATTTCACAGATAGGACGTACATGACATATTCATAATTCCTGCAAAGTTCTACAGAATTTGAGGTTGGCTGCAAAAGGGACATAGTACCTTTAAAGAGACAATATGTTAACACTGGATTCTTTATAAAAGAAACTGTCATGCAAAAGCTGTGTTGGTCTTCACAAATCATCCGGCATCTTCTGGTGGCTGACTTTGACATCGCTTTTCCAGATCCTGTTTGGGAAGGTGTCTAAAATGCTGATCTTGATACTGTCACAGGTTGAAGTTCAGATTCCTAACTGGTCGTACAATTTTTTCTTCAAATTCAACAAGAAATCTAAATTAACACAAAGAGATTTTTCGACCTTTTGGATGATTTACAGAACTAATTCCCAAAGGTGTCAACCATCGTAATGAAACCTGCACTCAATATCTTAACACAATCACACATTGACAGTATTGAACATACAGCGAGAGAGTGAACTTACCCAAATTTAGAATTTGTGAATGACCTTTGAGGAGCACCACCGCCAGCACCACCACCACCACCACCACCTCCGCCGCGATTTAATCGCCGAGATGGACCGTTCATTTCTGAAAAGATAAACAAGCAAGAGGTTGAAAAGATATGTAACGCAATACTCTCACTCCTTTTCATCTTCCTCATCTGAGGAAAATGTATTATAAGGTTACGTAACATTTGCAGACAGGCAACGATTTTCAGAAGCAGTCTGATTATCAATTTTCTTGCCAAGAAAAAGGCCATTAAGACTTGATCGCAATTGTTTGTAGTTTACAACTAAAAAGTCTTAAAATATGCTACAGGACACTCTAGTGTAATTAACTAGTAATAACATTCATTTTAAATCAGGTGAATAGTTTTTCAGCCATTCATGTACAGGATAAGCTTTTAACCAATATGAAGTGCATACATAAGAAGTAGGAAATTTTGCCTCGTTCTCGTCGTTGCATAATTTTAATTTTTTTTTCTTAGTTTACCTTCATCAAATTGTCTCATGAAAATGAGAGAATCAGATTACTAACCGGTAGCACAATTTTTACGTCAAATTCAACAAGATATCTAAGTTAACAGAAAGAGATCATCTGACTACCACAACTGTACTGGAGAAATATAGAGAAGTGGAGTAAGAAATACAGTGACTCAAGAATTGCTAATGTCCTCTGTACAGTACCTGCATTCCGTCTGCCACGCCCACGACCTGACTCGTTACGATCATTACGATCTCGATCATAGTCGTTCTCCCTATCCCTTCCTCGACCTGTAAGAAACGAAAGAAACATCTTGAACCGTTAATCCTCAATCACAGGGTGACAAAATCTATTTTAATCCTTGAATGTCAACCACTTACTTGCTTTCATGTTCAAGGTAATCCCTGAGGCAATAAACTAGCAGGACCCTGTTTCATGAAACTTATTATCAATAACAAGTGACAATAACTGTTATAAGCTACTGAAATCATGGCATTTGATTGGTTGAGAGCAAATTTGTCATTTAAATTTAGCATTTGATATTGATAACAAGTTTTATGAAACAGGGCCCAGATTCAACATCACAAGAATATGATAAAGGCGCAGTTGAATGCAGATGCAACATAGATTACTAACAATAACACCTTTTAAAAAACTGACCTAAGGTTAAAATTGATAACTGATCACATCTACTAGCACTTCTGTATGATATCCTTGAGCATCAAGGGGTCTTCTAACATCAGATGTCACATAAACAGCTAATGCACAAAGTCTGTGTGAAACACTCCCCTGAGCTTAAGATAAGCTTAAAGACTTACCTCTGGTCATTCTGGGTGGAAGGTTACCCCTCCCTCCTCTTCCTCGTCCCCTACTGTAGCTTCCCTCTCTGTCTCCTCTATCTCCTCTCCCGTCATGCCCGTCTCTGCTATCTCTGTTGTCACGGTTACGGCCCCGCCCGCCCCTGTCTCTGCGATCGTCGTCATGATTCTTGTGGTCTTTGTCTTGGTGATTGTTGAATGAATCTGTGCTACGCATCGATGGTGCCATTCCACGAACTTTGCTCTTCTTACTGATGGTTTCCCATTCATCCTTCTGCAAAGACAAGAAGAATATCTCTGGTTCTTACATTTAAGTAATAAAATAAATTTGGCACATGGAAGCATCTTGAAAACCTTATTAGGGACTGGTCCGCCACCTAGTCGGTCAAATAAACATTTAAGCAATAATTTTAAATAACAAGTTATAAAACATGATAGCAATATATCCTCTACCCTAAGGAAGTAGAAGGATTTATCTGTGATATATCACATTGAAAACAAAAAAGCCTATAATCAAATGTCAACAGACGACTATGATCTTGACCTACTAGCCCAGAAATTTAATTGGATCATCTTCCTATAATAACATCACCATGTTTAGATATTGCGATAGCAAGGCTAAAAACTTTTGATTGCAGAAAGTTAAGTTAAATGAATTACTGAGAACTAGACATTGTTGCTTGCTGACGTACCTGATTTCCTTCCTCTCTCTCGAGCAGAAGAATGATGGCTTGTTCTGTGTCGTAATTACTGTCGTGGAGTGCCACCATGATCTCATCTTCGGATCTGTTGGTCAGTTCATGCACCTGCAAGAAAAAGATAACACATCATGGTCAACATGGTACCAGTGTATCTTACATTGGGATTGAAGGTAAGCACCTGGGCCGGTATTCCACTCAATTCCTGAGTCAGAAATAGGAGTATTTTACTCAGTTTTTTCGGCTAAGATAAAATACTTAGCCAACTTCAGTATTCAGTTGATGCTTCTGGCTAAGTATTTTAGCCAAAATTTGAGACAGCTACCGAGCAGACTTAAGCCAATTATTTTGAAAGCATTGATTGGCAGGCTTACTATGGTTTTCTAAACACAATTAAAAATCTGCGCACAATTATTTGAGCATAAAAAGAAAGAGAACAGAGAAAATAGAGAAGTACAGAGAGAAAGAGACAGATAAAGATAAAGAGAAAGAAAGAGAGAGAGAGAGAGAGGCAGAGAGAGAGAATAAAAGAATGACACTGAATATCAATAAATAAAATGACACACCCAATTTTAGCGATTTTGCAGTGTTCCTTTCAATATACAGAACAAGGCACTGTCTACAAAAGACAATCCATTGGCATACATACTGTACATGTACATGTACAATGCGCTGTTTCCAAGTTAATGCACATTATTCACAATTTCAATAAATGGAAATAAATGTGTTCAAACCCAATAGAGCATATTAAAACCTAGTGCAGAGTCATAACTCTCATGAATACTTATGATCAAAGATCAAAAGGAATAAATGTCAGTAAGCCCGTTTCGGGTAGCCGTTTAACCGACTACCCGCCGGTAAAGCCAGTAGTCGAATAATGAACTTGATAGCCGAATATTCGATGACTCATTGGGAACCCAAGAACATCGCCTAAAAAGAGTCTAAATGGATGTGAAATAGATATCTGTCACAATAATTCTACTTTCTAAAACATTTTCAAAGGAAGTTTAAATAAATCAAATTCCTACCTAACCTTAAAAACTTAGAAGTAAACAACTAGCGGGCTGGCTCAATGTAGGTGCGGTGAATACAAATGTGCATTGCCCCACGTGTGATAATTCATGTAGTGAGATGAAGAAATACGTGACAACGAAGAAAAAAAAATTATAGCGATATTTTGTATGTAAATACCTGTCATGAACCTACAAATATGCAATATTTAATTTGTTTAACTATTATTATTGTAATATTTCTGGTTGATTGATGATTTTGACTATCGTGAAGATGGATGTTTGTCGATTCTAAATATATGTCTGGTAGTTAGCGTTGGGAATTGTAGTGTATTTCGTATTTTGAGTGTGTGTACCTATGTGTGTTGGTTACATGATAATACAAAAGTGTAAGAATTTCAGACAAATTTTACAATGTAAATGATGAAATAAATATGTATTACAGTATTTTAATTTATTTCTTCTGGAAAATCACGATCTTTTTTATTTACCGTATTAAAAATAAATATTTATAAGAACATAATTGAACGAGCCTGGGCGGCGATATTGAATTTAGTATGATACGTACCGTTATCACTGACCGTTATACATACATCGGTACTGTAGTGTATTTCATATTTTTGAGTTTGTGTAGTATGTGTGTTTGTTACATGATACAAAAGTTTAAGAATTTCGGACAAATTTTACAATGTAAATGATAAAATAAATATATATTATAGTATTTTAATTTTTTTTCTTATGGAAAATCACGATCTTTTTTATTTACTATATTAAAAATAAATATTTATAAGAACATAATCGAACGAGCCTGGTCGGCCATATTGAATTTACCCATGTGAATCGTAACATATTTAGACAAACAACACTCGGCAAATCTTTAAAAATACTCATTTATTGTCGAATTGAAAACAGGAATCTTGTACAATTTCAAATAAAACATGATTAAAGACGGAAATATGAATGTAAGTACTTATTTTCTTCACAAATAGTTACATTTAAAGCAAGTTTTATAAAGTGAAAAACACTGCTTCCGCCCAGCACTAATTAGGACTAGGAGTGGTGGGGGAAATCCCCCGTGCTGGGCGGGCTCGCCCAGCGCCGCCCACCGTAGCTATAACGCTGAAAATAGTCTATATCAGCTTACACCTGTATTACCGACTAGTCGTCTACTCGTCCAAAAAAATCACTGTGTAGTCGACTACCAAAAAGGGGCTTTCAAAACAGGCTTAAATGTCAGTGCAGTAAACATTACTGTTTACAATAAAACGACACAAAATTGTGACACTCCATAAATGCTGCATAAATACTTGGCCTTGAGCTCTGGCGTAGTGTTCATCAGCTAATGGATTTTAGCAATATGCCCTCACCATTGAGATTTCAGAACAGTGCTTAAATAACCATAGCATGATATATGTACATGTAGATGGGGTAACTTTGCCCTGTCTCAGATAGAGCAGAAAGGGCTATTTATCACTTGAAAGGACTTCAAAGCATCAAGTGCAGTTTACATCCAAATAAAGATGGTACCATTATTGATAGGAGAGAACCAAATTGAATGTACATGCAATATGTGTGCATGCAACACAAATGCTCGATTGACCAACATGATTTGCAAATTTATGAAATAATATGTGCACTGTGTATTATAAGTAGGTTACACAGACAATGTGGTTACTTCTATGTATTAATATTTTCCTATTGACATTACTGCTTACTAGGTTAATGATATATGTTAATTTTGCAAACGAGTATTATTTTTGTAACTGTTCTGTATAAATGTTATAAACGATGTAAATATGTTCATTCAGGGCCCCATGGAAGACCACTACTTGCTGGTGAATGGGCTACCCTGTCAAAAGATCAGAAATAAATAAATAAAAATAAATGTATGTGAACAGATCTAGGTGTCGCAGGTCAGGACTACCCCCCCCCCCCCCCCACACCGCAAATTGAGAAATTAAACACAAACCCATCACCAGAAAATGAAGAATATGTATTCATGATATCAATATGCATTCATAATGCACTTCATGTATATCAGATGCACAGAATATACACACACAAGTACATGAATAGTAAATGTACATTGCATTGCTTTGTAGGGAATCCCCCCTTGCTGTGGGTTGGCCAGGGCAGACTGTGCAATAAATCCTACATTAACATAACAGGAACTTGGTATTGCAAAATGCACCACATGACTGCACACAGAATTTTAGACTTGTATGTAAGAGTGCTTCATGGTGTAGGAAACTATTCACTGAATACAATGTACCGTAAATCTCTTTTTTTAATTTTTATTTTCCTTTTGGGTTTGCTTTTTTGCCGACACCAACTGAATCGGCTCTTATTTCAGCGTGCGGTCCCGTTCGGAACCAAAGCCATGATGCAGGGAATTGGGAAGGACTTTTTATTTATTATGATTTTACAGTCAAAAAGTCAAAGTAAAAAAGAATAGTAACAATGTTGTTTTTAAAACTAAAGATGACAGAAAAATTTGTCCTCCGGAGTCCAAACCGAAATTTAGACAGGCTAGTTTTGGAGTGGTGATTCGATATCCCCCGTGTGAGTGAGCTGGAGACACGGGAGAGATTCGGCCGGCAAAGTGCTTTGTGAAGGGGCATAATTTATCGAGACTGAAAAAAAAAAAAAAAAAAAAAAAAACTCTCTTCCCTTCAAATTAGGAACGTAGTTTAACTACAAATAGTAGATCCTATTCTTTATTTGCATTATGTAATTCATGTTGAGACACAGAGATTTTTTGGTAACCACTAAAAAGTAGCATTTTGAGAACTTAAAATATCCTGTACCTGTGTATACGGCGCACCCCCGACTTTTGATTTTTCCAGACGGAAAAAAAGTGTGCCTTATACACGGAGATTTACGGTACTTCAGATTTTGTTGCCATAAATGATGAATTAAAATAAAATCCCCTCACCTCAAGATCCATTGTTTATCTAAAAACTGGATAATCAGAGGCAACTCCTAACTAATATCTGTACATATCATTGACACTGGGCTATTCAAATAAATGTGAAAATATGAAGGTTAACTGGCTATTTGCCTACAATAAAGGAAAAGATGCCCTCTGTAACAACTGGCATTATTTTAGATAGTGAAACTCAAATTTCAATGTATTATCAGGTGATTTTTAATTTGATTGGCCTCTTTGGGACTGAGGGTGTGACCAGCTACATATCAACAATTATATGTTGATACCTGAACTGGCTATTGTTCAGCCCAAAAAATACACGGGGGCGGAGGGCGGATTCGCCCTGGAAACACCATAAACAGCCCCCGAAATAGGCTCAAAATCCGATATCGGGGGCGACATCAAAAAGTGAAATGATCTCAAATCGCCCCCGTAATGATTACGAGCGGCCGCGCGCTCTCTGCTAGCTTCGTATTCATTGTGTGCGTTGAATCTCCGTGTAAAATTGTATACACAAAAATCGGTCGTAAAAAAACTCGAATCATATTCCTGCCTTACCTGGCTTACCATGTCGTACGCAAGTACGCCAAAACAGGTATATTTTCGCAGTTGCGAGAGATCGAGACAGAGCGTAGGGGTCGAGTTTTTGGTGGTCGATTTTGTTTTGGTAGATTAATATTATTAGCGGAACCTAGACCACTAAACATCGCTAAAACTGCAATCAATTTCCATCACGAATTCACGATTGCCGCTATTTTATAAAGTTTCCATAAATAGAGGTATGAAATTAAATCCTATTTTGTGATTATTCTCGCGATGTTTTCGTAATTTTGATAATCATTTCTTCAAAGTAAAGAAAATCAGACAAAATCACCGTGACTGACATGCATACAATACAGTGCATTGCCGCTGTGCAGTGTGTGTGAGTTGATTTGAGCTGAGCTGAGCTAGCTCGCTAGTAACTCCGGGAAGCTCCAACACCGGCGCGGCCGCTGCGGCGGCCGTGTTTCATGGAGCTTCCCGGAGCTGAGTTAACTCGCTAGCTGAGCTCGAGTCGAAAAGATTTGACACTTTGGAATTGTTATCTGTTGGTTTGCATCATTATTGCCGCGATTTCAATATAGTTAGGTGAATAGATGTACGAAACCTGAGCTTAGAATTAGTAAAAGTATTACTAATGTCTACGTTTTTAAACGACTGTCTGATTTTCTTGTGAAAATTTTATTTTGAAAAATGATTATCGAAATTCATGGCCAGAAATAATCACAATCTGGGGTCTATTATGTTACAGTTCTTGCATCAAATCAATGCATGAAAACTTAGTTATTGAACTAGAAAAAGGGGTTTCTAATAATAGGCAATTATGAAGCAGGAAGCCCGAAACCTTAGCCTACTAAACAAATCTTAACAAACTGTAGACCTATCCTTTTATGAATTAATGAAAAAGTAGCCCCAGAAAGAGATCCCCCGAAAAGGAAAAAAGAGCCCCCGAACGGTGAAAAAGTAGCCCCCGAAAATTTCCAAAAAATTTGAAATGGAGCCCCCGAAATGAAAAACTTAATTTTTTGCCTGCTATTGTTTACAATCGCACAATATAAGTGGTCATGACTTGTAAATGAGTTTGAATAGCTACATGTACATGTAGGAGAGGCAGCAGTTCAGATGTTGTATCTTTTATCAATGCAAACACACATAGAGCTACGCAGGATCCAACTATGACAGCAAGCATTGAATTTCATCATTTTTTCCTTTCTATGCTACATCAGTCTGCATGAAATTATTCAAAAAACAAACACAATCCATCGTTTCCCACTAAGTCAAGCTGTGTAGTGGCATGCATCGCCAACCGGCCTTTATGCATCCAGGTCGAGTTCAAACATAGCCTCCCATCCCCCAACCCCTCACCCTAGGGGAATGGTTATCTAATGAAAACGTGCATCTCATCCTCGCGTGTGAACAGAGATTGTATCACTTGCATGCCCACTCTTCAGGTTGGTTACACAACCATGAAATTTTCAAGGAGGCGTGAGAAAGTGATAATTGGGCATATTTGTTCTGACACGAGTCTTGCAAGGGAGTAGCACAGCGATCTTGTTGAATGTACATGTGCAAACTTCTTAAATATCCTTGTCTGGAGGAAATTGGGTAGATCTGTTTCCATCTACAATTTTACTTGATTAAATTTAATATAAATTTACTAGAATGCATCCTTTTCCACTAACCGAATATGCATCGACACTACATCCAGAAATATATGTACATACCTGTATGTCAATTTTTTTTTGGAAGGGTTTTTATGGTAAACATCCTGTAGAGTGGACATTTCATTAATAAAATGAAAAAAATATCAGGAGGGATTCTTAATTCTTTTCTCTGATAATGTTGAGTTTTGATGAAAAGCTCTTCAAAACAAGTAAATTCATTATACATGCATGCAGTGTCATGGGACATTTTTGTTTTTGTAATGTAATGTGAAGGAAATACGATAGTACTTTCACTCATATCCTCCTTGAACAGTACTTTACATTACATGATACATGCCAGCACATATGGTTCACATTTGCATTATACCAATGACATTTACCGTAAACCACATTTATTGCTTTTTTTGCTTACTTTGGAAATCCAGGAAATATATTTGTATTGTATTTCAATGTCAACATGATCAAGTATCTATTGCTATTTTTAAATTGGAAGTTACAAAAACAACTAGAGATGATGATATAAGTTGTACAAGTATAGCTGGTATGTACTCCATTGAAGATTATAATGAAGTACTGCCACAAGTGCCATTGTGTTAACTGTTGTGATGTCACAACAATATTAACCTTTTTGTAGTACAATGTAGCACATCATTGTTTGATTCATAGAATAATTCAGTATGCAACTCAAAATCATAGGTAAAAGGGGCCAAAATAGCGCAAACATGCTACAATTTTGTCCGCTATACACACCTACCAATGACATAATGAGTGTAACAGGGCATGTATGCAGTGTATACAACAAGACAACAAACAATACCCCCCATATTTTTTTTAAAACAAAATTTATGTATTCGCGAAGGAATCTCATGGCCTGTCCTGCGGACGTTACACGTACGCTTACGCGCATTGATATGTTGATGAGCTGCGCAATAAGTTGAAGTGCCATGATATGAAATATAAATGCTATTTGTATTTATTAGAAATAAATAAGAATAAGGAGTGAATGAGTACCTGTTTGACTTTCTCTTTGACCATGTCATTATCTTCTGTGCGAGGATCAGATATTATCTGGGCAAGTCTTAACTGTTCTTGGGTTGCCTGAAAGTAAACAAATCAACATTAATTATTCATCTATATTTTAAAATACAAGACAAAGAATAGGGCTTCTCAAAGGGAATGCATAAAAAACATTTCCTCCATATATTTGAATTTATTTAATTTTGACATCATGTTTCAACTTAAATTCTTCAGTACATCAATCAGAAGCTCACAAACTGAATATGTAAATATTTCATAACCATAATAAACAAGCATAAATAAACAATAAACATAAACGAAGTGAACTGACCTTTTTACCGACGGGTTGCTGTGGCTCTGTTGGTGTAGATTTGGCTGTGGCATTCTGTGCGGAGGTCTTCTGAGAAGAAGACTTGTCGGACCTCCCTCCAGACCGTGTATTGCCCCTTGAGGACCCCATAGAGGACATCATATACAGGTATATACAATGCAGGTATATACAAATAGCTTATTATAGTCTGGAGAAACAAAGATAAAACAAATATAAAATGAGCAACAGACATTACATGTACGATTGGCCTATTATGCAAAACAAATCATTAGGCCATTCTTGTAATGGACTAAGTTCATGCATTTCTTTGTTATTGTAAAGTGCCCTTAAACAAATTATTTCATTCATCGGTTACAAATAAATGAATCTCAATAGTCAGAATTCAAATTGCATATGTTGCTATGTAGGCAGGACAAACATTATAGGCCCGAATTCACAAAGGAGGTTAATTCTTCATTTACATACTGTAACCCATGGTCTAAAATTAGCACAAAATAAGCGTGACACAGTCAGAGGTCGTATATTAGACGCATGCAAGACAAGGTACGCTTTATTTGCGCCAATCTTAAACGATGGGTTATGTAAATGAGGGTTTAAACCTCCTTTGGTAATTTGGGCCTAATGGCGTGCCCTACCTAAAAACAAGTTAACTATGCAATTGCATTCTGACTATTGAAATACAATTATTTGTAACGGGTGAATGAAATAAATCATATCGAGGCACTTAAGTTTATTGTACCATCGTGGAGGTGTCATGGTCTAATGGTTCATTCACTTGCCTTTCAATCAAAGGATTCAGGGTTTGATCTGGGCCTCTCACTAACGTCCTTTTTATTTTATTACACAGAAAGACACACACACATACATGATCACATACATTGTATGTACATTAGGCCTGAGTCATCACAGGTTTTGCCGAACCCGGGTTTGACTTGAAAATTTCTCCAATTCAACAAAATTACCGTAAAATAGTTATTTGCTTTGACAAATAATACTATAGATATTCATATTATCTTACAGAAATAATGATATTTCATGAGCTACGTACTCGATATCGAGTTCAGCTAGCCATCATTTCGAAATGAGACATAGTTGTCATGCAGTAGACTGTAGAGGGCAGTATGCAGCAGAGAGAGGAAAAAAGCGCGGGGCTGAGATCACGTGATATTCACGTGACTATTACGTGATTTTTTTTCCCTCTCTGCGAGCTGCCGTATTCTGTCTATAGCTAGCCTACTGCGCTGCAAGCATGACAACTACGTCTCATTTCAAAATGATGGCTAGCTGAACTCGATATCGAGTACGTAGCTCATGAAATATCATTATTTCTGTAAGATATTATGAATATCTATAGTATTATTTGTCAAAGCAAATAACTATTTTACGGTAATTTTGTTGAATTGGAGTCCCTCAAAGTCTTAAGTGATGTTTTTTAATTGGTTCAATGCTTATTGTTCCGATCAGGTCGGATGACGGTGCAGGGATGTAAACATGCATATCAAGCTTGACTCGTAACTTCTGATTGCCGTTATACACGCATTTTTAAAACGAACGAAAGGCACTTCGATGTTATTTCAAGAGCTTTAATTTAGTTTCCTTCATCAAACTATCAAGGGTAAACCATTATATTGTGGATATAATTTGACAATTAAATTAATGCCTTTAGTATTACGATTTAATTGCAATAGTCTGAACTAAGTCTGATCAACATTTTAGTCTTCTGTGTGCACTTTCTTGCTCTGTCTTCAGTGGGTCATAGATCTATTTCCACTTCCGTTTCTGAACGCACTCGATCGGTACCACGAAGCGTGATTCCTTTCTTGCAGCCTCAATTTTAGAGCGATAAAAACATCTACCGTCAACTGAAACAATATCCATTTATTTCTAAAGCATATTTATTTGATTATATTGAAATATAAGTTTGTGAATTGCATATTTTTAGTTCTATATTTCAAAATATCAGTGTGAAATTTAATTTTGAAAAACCCGAAACCCGAAAACCAAAAACCGGGTTTCAGCTCGACGGTCGGGGCCCGGGCGGGGACCCGTTTCGACTCAGGCCTAATGTACATGTATAACATTAACAGTGAACTGTAATAATGCTTACATGTTTGGACATGTGTACATTTTATACAAATGTGCCTTGCCTTTTATTTACCTCATAGGTCTGATTTCTCTGCATTTTGTCTTGACTACCCCCTTTAAGCAAACATTACAGGGGCGGAAGCTTGCTTTTTAACCCTGGGGTGTTTTGACAAGAACATGAGTATAAGGTCATGTACAGAGACATACAAATATGAGATGACCGAGGCAATCCAATACCCCATTATCCCTTGAGGATGGTAGGGGAAAGCTACAGATCATGTCACATAACGACAGGCTAGCTAGCCAGATGGAGACTGTACAGTCATTCAATCAAATGGATGAAAATCAATGATTACGGTCACAGTTACGAGAGAGGACATTACTTTTCTTGAAGATTCAAATAATTTTCAGGTTTTGAAGAGCAGGTTTCTACAGTTTAAGATGGTATGGCATACTATTCAAAAAGGAAGAAGAAAAAGAATATAAGGAGAACAAAAAAAAACATCTACTGTATTGAAAATGCATGACTGGACATGCACTGGTAATGAATTAACTCATTCGCGACAATTTACCACATCGTCAGGGAAAAAATTATTCAAAACATTTTGGGGGCTACTTTTCAAGCTTACATGCATTGAACTCTATGCAAATTTTGTTGGGCTCTTTTATGACTTTCGGGGGCTCTTTGGGGCATTTCGGGGGCTAATTCTCCCTGAGCCCTCGTGCATTTTTCCTGCACATCGTGTGGTTTGCCGTGTTTACAAGAAAAACTATAAAGTCTGTTGACCTCAGAGTCCGTCAGACTCTGCAGAAAATATTTGCCAATCAGACCACTCTTTACTCAGTCATGTAAAAAAATTGGCCATAGTTTTGAATTTTAGAAGACCCATTATTGGTTGTTGCAGTCGAAAACCGTAAGAGCCTACATGTACATGAATATTCATAGTTGCTATTGTTCGCCACCAATGCTGCCTAGCGACAAGCGCATTTTCCAACACGTTCGGGAAACTAATAACAGCTATAGAGATACTCTATTCCATATTCCAGTAATAGGTTGTATAGCTACCCAACCCGTCTAAATTTTCTCTTATATTACATCTTATTTAGAGTATTTCAGATCACTTTCACCTTTTCTCTAAAACTTTGTGACTTTAGTTCATCCTCGTGGATGTTTATTGCATGGTTATATTTATTCCATTGAATTCTGGTTAATTTTGTTTGATGCGAGCATTTTCATTGCAAATGCTAGTGTTTGCATGTGCTGTGAATGGGTTGTGAGTGTGATCGCCCTGCAGTGATTTTGTAAATTGTCTCTCCAATAATAATTGTTTTCGGACCTCCGTATCAGCAACTAAGTCTCGCCAATAATTATTGTTTTGAGAGCTCTGTATCGGCAATTAAGTCTTGCCTTAGTCTTGCCAATAATAATTGTTTTCAGACCTCAGTATCAGCAACGAAGTCTCGCCAATAATAATTGTTTTTATATCTCTGTATCAGCAAGTAATTCTCGCCTAAGTCTCGCTAATAATTATTGTTTTCAGATCTCTGTATCGGCAACGAAGTCTTGCCAATAATTATTGTTTTTAGATCTCGGAGTCGGCAACGATGTCTCGCCAATAATAATTTTTTAAAGATCTCTGTACCAGCAACAAAGTCTCGCCAATGATTATTATTTTCTAATCTCGAGTTTGGAGATGACGATGTTCATTTTAAAATCATGACAAATCGTTTTAGAGTGTTTGTGTACTTGTTTTTGGAGTTCGTTTAAAGCATCTTTTCATGAACATGTCTTTTTTCAAAATGACTGAATACTTGAGAATTAACATACATGTACAAATACGTGTATTTTCATAAAAGTTAAAACAAAACCGCCTGCAGACATATAAAGTTAAACGTTCAGACGGTTTAGCACAAAAACCGTAATGACTTGGGCCTTTAAATCAGTAGAATGAGGATCATCCACATAAACAAGGATATAATTGTTAACGTGGACAATTTGTGTTCTAAAAAATAAGGACCATTTACGCAGATAATTTTTTTTCATCGTCGCTCTGCGGGTCGAGGGTTCCCGAAACCCGCGCTGGGGATGCTAAAATGGATTTTGTGTAAGAAAATAAATCAAGTTCACCGTCTAATTTCATGGGTTGTCTGTCTTCCAGAGGATTTATTGCTCACAATGTGAAAGTCTCTGTACAAAGTCAATGTAGAATGCATCAAGAAAATCATAGCGAAATCCGTTTTTCACATCGCCAACGCACGGATCGGAAATATAAAACGTCTGTAGAAATGTGGACGATCCTGATTTTTGCGGACGCGTCTCTCCGCGTTTACGGAAAAAAATCCTTGTTTATGCGGATGATCCTTATTTCTCGGACTAGAGCCATTACTGCTAGGGTAGAGCGCCCGGTATTCGGTCACTTAATGGGAAATTGCTAATATTTTGAATTTTTACCTCTTTTATTTGGCAATCTACCCATCAAAAGAAAAGAAATTTATTCCTCTAACAGGATTTTATAGTCACTTAAAATATAGAATGATGATAAGCAAAATACTTCCGAAAGAAGACGGAGCATTTATCTGCCCAGAATTCGGTTGCGCGATTAGTGCGTGGTATCTCCGTTGCCAAGGAGCGAAGCGTATTTGCGCACTATTTTCACACAATTGCGCGATAAAGCACTGAATGTCAATGCGTTGACCGAATACTGGACGAGCGATACCGCATGGCAAGGGTATCGTATAAATACCTTTTGGACATCGGCAAGTGCGTCATTTGCAAATTCGCTGCGATGGAGTAAACACGGAAGAGCTCCTCATTGCGACGGCACACGTAGTTGTTTCGCAATAGACTTCTACATATGGCTATGCATGTTAGCGCATGTGCTAACAAAACGCAGAAGTGCAGAAAGTTGTGCGACACTGACCAATTTTGAGCCAATTTGGAGATCTTTCCGGGGCCCTAAATCTGATTTAATTTTGAGAGTTAAGAAAAGTTGTTCAGCTGCCTGATTTGTGCAAGTTTCGTGGCTCATAAATTATTTTTTAAATTGTTACAGCTGTTGAATCGGCTTTCTGACTGAATACTGGGAATGGACCGAATACTGGGCACGCTACCCTAATGATATGACACGATGCGGGATCCCGCTTTGTCGGAGTAAAATCCAGAACCAGAACCAGATTAGACACAGACACAGAGTCACTTGACTTACAGTACTAACTTACACTGTGACAGTCACACATGTGCAGAATCGGAGATGGAATTGAAAATGTACAAATAAATTGTCAATGCAAATGTAAAGACATCTTTCTTCATTTCAAGGATGATCTGCTTTAATGGGTGCACCACCCTTAACCATGTAGCCTAGAAATTGCGAAAGATATGAGAGATACACACATGACTCATTCGACTGCATTCTACACGTCGAATGTCATCAACATCAACATGGATCATATGCACGTCGCTGTATGCACGCACACTTCTTGGAACGCTCAGCTCAGTCACACACACACACACTGCACACACAAGGAACAATAACAATGTGACCAAAAATGTCGCGTGTACCACAAAAATAAAATGCCATTTTCTCAATCAAATACAATCCGAATATCATTTTCAACTACAGCAATTAATGCTTCAAATGTGCCATTATACGGATTGATAGTATCATCATCACAAACATTCACAAAAAGGAACTTTTTAATAACTTATCTCGCATTACTTTTGAGGTTCACCTTACCTTTCTCACAAAATTGAGATCCGATGGTTCACAAAGCCGGAGTCACGTGACTAAGGGCAAAATATTTCGCGGCGACCAGACAATTACTTCCGGGAATTTCTAATCTATTGTAGGGAGTAGCATGAAAAAAGACTGTGATTATTAGGAAAATGTGACATTATAGCTAATATCTATAATAAACAAGTGCCATTAAGCATTTTATTTTCTATATTCATATATGTTTTGGTCACTTATTATAAAAATTCATACTGTGTATACTCTTTGTTTTTCCTTCCATCTCTTTCAAGATTATAGCATACCCTATATCATAATCGAGTAATCCTAAATTGGGGGCATTTAACTTTATCAGCTGTCCCGAACTTGAGGTGAGTAGAAAAGTAAACTTGACAAATTTTCGAAGTATTGACAAAATCATAATACCTCTAGCTTTCATATTGTTAAGATAGTAGTCCATGATGTTTTTGTCACCTATAACGTTGCTCATGTGTATTTTGGATGAAGTGTTGATATCGAGTTATGAGTTTTTCACGACTGCAGCTGCATCTGCAACTTGCAAGTGGAGTGGGTTGGGCACTTTTTCCTGTGTTGACAAACTCAAATCAATCGAGTCTCAACACTTCAATTTTAAAATAAAATCATTCGGCTCTGAGTCTGAGCTCTGGAGTCTAGGTTTTGTGTGTGTGCATGTGTATGTAGACTATAACAATTTGAACATATAAATGTAGGCTAGTTTGTTTTGACTTTTGATTTACTTAAAAAAGGTAGACTCTAACAGTAATATTATTAGTTTTATTATTGGGAAAAGATAAACAAATTGTGTTGGTTTCCAGTAATATGAAAATCTGCCAATTGCCATAGTCTTAGACCCGCCCCTGTCCCCCCCCCCCCCACTCCGTGATTTAACGGAGGGATACCACGCGTGTTCCCAAACTCTCCGGCTCGTAACAAAAGAAAAAGGTCTACCTGTATTGACTTTACACACCAGATTTTTGCTGAAAAGGGGGAGTCGCTGGGAACATGCATATGCGTACCCTAAATAACACTGAGTGGGGGGGGGGGGGGGGGGGGGGAGGGAGGCGGGCCATAGACTATGTCTGCTAAAGTGCTAGTCAAAAGAAAGTAAACCGAGTACCGAGTTGAATGTATGATATATTTGCCTTGCAAAACTGCAATTGATGGAATCATCTTTGATTAATTACTACTAATTATACTATGGATAAATCTACTGAAAGTGGAAACTCTTGTGTTTGAAGTTTGGAAATGTGGGTGACGCTTTCTTTCATTTGCCCTTGACTTGAGTGCAAACATCTCCAAGCTGACCTAGCTGCATTGATGGACTGGTCCTCATAGTGGCAACTCCAATTTAATTTTGTTGTTGTAATAAATATTTTTTAATAGAATGGAAAGATTTGAAATATGAAATGAATGGTATGACTTTGATGCTTGGTGCCACAATTACTCCAGTCTGTCATATAAACGTTGATTATTTTACCAGATATATTCTCTCTACTAATGTTAACTGCACTTGCAACCGTTGGATAATAAAACCATGATCTATTATATACTGTTTTAATAGTCTAACCTGCTGAATTTATAGACTAAAGCCCATTCTAACGTTAATATTTGTTCCTAGACAACTCCACCTGAGAAACAGTTATGATGGAAGAAGGATCAGAACTTGTAAATAGACCATTCTTGGACCTAAGAGCGGCCGCTGATCTCCTTACAAAGCTTTATGATCTGAATGCTGCAGACATAGAAGAGATGAAAAGTTTTA
Source organism: Strongylocentrotus droebachiensis (assembly GCA_035222895.1). Classification (NCBI taxonomy): domain Eukaryota; kingdom Metazoa; phylum Echinodermata; class Echinoidea; order Camarodonta; family Strongylocentrotidae; genus Strongylocentrotus; species Strongylocentrotus droebachiensis. Next base: position 22,583 of record JAVYIG010002843.1, on the reverse strand, counting down.
CAGATCAAAACTTCCACATCAGATTAGATATTCCCATTACAGTAGGTTGCAGTGGTAAGGAGAGATGTGATCAGTTAGTTCTGAAGGTAAGATTTGTTATAATAACAATGTGTGCAATACATCTAATTGATAGTGATTTTTTTTTTGTGTGTGTGTGTGTGCACAGGATCTCCTTTTGTTATTCCTCTATTGAGATGGAGAGAATATTCCCATAGCATGATTTTAGAGAAACATTTAAATAAAAAAAAACTTTGTTGGTTTTGTCATAGCTTTTTGGAGGTCTACATGTACATGTAGACCTCATTCTAGTAGGTATAACTATATACATGCATTTTCAAACATTATTTATAACTATGTATTGCAAGTTCTTTTAAAATAGTTATAAAAACTTGATGAAACAAACTTTCAGATCAAATAAGTTCTCTGAAATTTTCTTTTACTCATACTTATAACGACCTGAATATAGAACTTTCCTAAATACAATCCAATTTTACAGTTGATCATTATAAAGAAAGAAAGATATAGTTAATGGGATTTTAGTTTCCCAAAGCCTATGTTTTGGTGGTATAAGCAATTTGCTAAGTGTCTAAGAGTGAAATTTTATTACATTACATTACATTTTCCTGGAAGAGCACAAAAGGAGGTGTGTAGCAATTGCATACCGTTGCTTATTAGTTCATTTTTTAAATTTTGTTTACAGCTGTACAACTCCAAAGATTCTACAGATGGGAACAGGGTAGAGTTGGCGGTAAACACCATGGCATACCTGTCCAGTAAAGAGTTTTGCTGCCCTCAACCAGTTCGCAATAAACATGGCAAACTTGTGCATCTTGAGAAGGTCTCCTGCAAAGAAGGAAATACAGGTGTGGAAGGTACATCAGCTGGCTTCAGAGATATGTTAGGCCAGATTTTGTATTGCCCGTTAGGTGTCAAAACATGGGTTGGTTGGTCGGTCAGAATTTTTTTTTTTTTTTTTTTTTCTTCATTCATTAGACATTTTTTTCTCCAAAAAATGGTTAAAAAAAAAAAAACTTTTTCAAGATTTTTGGGTTGGTCGCAAAGGGCCATACAACATCTCTTTTTTTTAACGCATTATCATCGTTGATAATTTCATGACAAGTATTTGATATGGAGATGGTATTGATATAGGCATAAGAATGACAAAGCAGAAGATATCCTTACTGCAACTTAACCGCTTAAGAATTTCAGGCACCTTTCCTTATAGAGAATTAGGAATGGTTGTTGAAATGTCAGCCCAATTCAGTACCCATAATTTTCTTCTGTCGGCCCAACCCATTGCCAAGCTGTCATGGGAATCTTCTTTCTTTCACTTCAGTCATTCTATTTCACCCAAAAAATGATGGATATTCCTCGACATCTACAACAGTACCTGTTGACTGCATAATTAATCAAAAACGAAGTCAATTTGTTGTACTTTAATAACGCCTTCTCACAGTATTAAGGCTCAAATAATAATAATAATAATAATAGTGTAAACTTACAGAAAGAATATGACATTTATCAGGTTGTGTTTTTGATTACAGTCACAGTAATAACTTGATCTTTATATCCCAGTCACACCTACAAGACCAAACAATAACATTTCCACCAATGGCAAAAAAATTGATCGGTGTGCATGGAGAGGTTTGGCAGTGTGACTGAGGCATTATTAGATTACGGTATATGAATTTAGCTTTGTTTTGATGATTTCAGGTAATAACGGAAAGCACGGTTTATTCATGGTTGTGCTTCTGTCATTCATGCCCGGTCAACTACTGAGTTCACTAGACCCTACGCCAGATGAGGTCATAGTAGATACCGGCAGAAAACTTGCTCAACTGCACAAAATCTTAGAGGTATAGTGGACATTTTTGAGACAGACTTCACAAAGCAGGTCTCTTCACAAAGCAGGTCTCTTCACAAAGCACAAATAACTGATAAACAACATTAAATTTTGAAATTAAAAAAAAAATTGCCAACTTTGCAAATGATTAATTCTGTGCACATAACTGGTTTTCCTATTCATTGTATGTCTAGTTTTTCTTATGTTAAAGCCTCTCTGCACTAGTTTGGCATGGAGGGATTAAACCTCCCTGTGAGGTCACTGGCAGGCGGTTATCTCATCAAATCAGCTCTCAATTAACATAAGAAAAAGGGCATCATGGGGGGATCAACGGGTATACCGCTAAGGCGTTGCTGGCTGTATAGAGGGTGCAAGTAGCTATAAGTAGTGCAGTGGGGCTTTAATCTCAATTTTGTCAAAAATGTCTCTTTTAGGCAGATAAAAATAACAAAAGTTTTACATAAAATAATCCTACTCCCAAACATCAAAGGAACTTGTTCTAATAATATCATCATTGATATATATATTGACTAATAACTGTATTATAAGTATTTTTTTTTTCCTCCTTATGCTCAACTTTAATTCGATGGATTGATCCTGTATGATTGCAGCCAGTTGAGCCTGTGTCTATTCTCGATTTTCATGATTTTTCATCACTTTAAGAATATAACTTGTACCACTTTTCTTAGCTTTCCCTCTCATTATTTGACTAATGAAGAGAAACAAGTTTTATATTTTTCCTTTGATTTATAAGCTTTTCTTCATATCTGTGAAAAACTGGAAATGTTATATTATGTTTAATTGTTTTAAATGTTAATATCAATGATCTGATTTTATATATCGGATTTCCATCTTACCAACTCTCTATCTGTGATGTATCGTAGGCTTCGTAGCTAAAGGCTAAAATAATAGGGACTTTTAGATTTGCGTGGACTGATACGTGTGACGTCTATTCAAGGCAGTGCATTAAAAGGACGTCGATCGTAGCAATCCACGTTGTCGTTCGGCAAATCTAAAAGTCCCTAATAATGTAATAAGTCAACTGCAGCATTGGAAATCAATTATTTACAATATGATTTTGATATTCTTGGCTACAAGAAGGACGGAAATAAAGGTAAATAATATAAGTATTTACATCTAAAATCTATGTCCCTTGAAAGGTTGATTTATATTCAGTGCTCACTAACATACACATTGTACAGGTTATACTACACTTGCTCTTCTGACAATTGTTCCGCTTCAGGTTTTTCCTATTCTAAACTTATTTTAAACTTTTTAAAACTGGTTGTAGCCCCGCACTTAACACTACACCTTGCCCTAACCCTATACCTATAGTGAAATAAAGCCTGGAACAATTGTCGCAGGAGCAAATGTTGTACACCATGCATTATCTTGCGCTAATCTTTGGTTCATATTGTTCTATGATTTTAACTCATCCTTTCAATCATCAGGCATCCCTGGTTGGATCAGCTGACAAAGATTGTAACCTTCAAAGGTTGGTAAAGGTATTACTAATCTCTTCTATTGGTATCACAATAATCAGAATAGGCAAAACAGAGACATGCCGCACAATTATATACTGTAAAAGTAGAAATATTTGTGGCTCATTCATTTTCGCAGATTTTGTGCTAAGATCTGCAAGCCTGAATTTTAAAATTCGCGAAAATATAAGCATGAATTCTCATTTGGGTTTTGAACGAGCTGCATTGCATGCAACGCAAATTTAATAACGCGAAAATAACAGCGTTTACAGTACGGTTGTCTCAGTATGTATTTCATCTTGAAAGTGAACTAATTTTTTTTTTACTAAATTTCAAAATGAAGGAAAGTTAAAACTGATAGGTGAAGGACCAAGACAAATCACAAAGATAAAACAATAACAATGTTCAGTCAACTTCTACATATATGTGCACCTAAAATATCAAATGTTATTCTCCTTTTCATCTCCAATGGGTCTAATATGAGAACAAATAGATGATGAAGCTCCATCATTATGTTTAATTGGTTCCCCTAACTTTCACTAGTTTAAAGGTCAGAATAAAGGTGATAAACAAAATTTATTTCCTAATTTTGGCTGTTTGACAATTGGCATACAGTGTGCATTTTATTGAACTTTTATTCTACATGTTAAAATGCACCATTATAGAAAGATAATGTTAAATGTTAATACTGGTACTAATTGGTATTATACCGGGAACTTTAATTTTAAATTCGGTCTCTATTTCCATAACACTCGTTTTTATTATACCAGGAACATTAGATTTAATAGGGTTGTCTCATTATAGAACATAAATACATAACGTCGTATTTCCAATCATTTTCTATTTTCATTTCCAGCTCTTTCCCATAAATCAGAATCGATTGCAAGTCCGGCAGTCAATTGTAAACCTAATTGTGATTGATATATCATTTGTTGCGATCAATTCAGATCTATCATAAGTCTTTATAAGAGGGGCTGAGGTGATCCAAGAATGCAATTTATCTGCAATTATCTGTCTACCACCTTTATATGGTGGATATTTAAGTATTGTGAACATTCCTAATCTGAAATACAATTATTCTTAGCCCGTTTCCTGCTAAGATAGAATGAGTAACTACATTCTCCTTCAACTTCCTATTTTTAAGATAAAAATAAGAAACGGAAGAACCAAATTAATGTAACCCCTAATGTTACTGACCAGTGGAAAACATCCTTTATCTTTTTGTATGTAATGATAATAATAATAATAACAGCGCTCAGGTCTGGCACAATGCCACTCCTGGTGCTTCATTTTCATAATTGATGCGAGACTTAAAATTTCATGTAAAAGCACAATACTGAGAAGCATATCCCAGTGCTTACCAGGGGCCCGTTTCACAATGCCATTTTTCAATGACAAAGGACAAAAATCAGTGACAAATCTGCTGATAACCAATTAGAAGCAAGAATTTCAGTAGCTTATAACAAAAACTGTCATTTGTCTTTGATGAAAAGTTCTGTGTAATATGCCCCCCAGGACTTGTATCTCTTTATACAAAATGTCCTGCTCGTCAGTTCGTCTGTTGCTCTCTTAAGTTCATACACCACTTTCTTACAGTAGTATATTAACCCACCATGCTTTCTGTACCAGGACTTTGTGGATTATAGCCGTGAGAAACCATCTACCTACTGCAGTGGGGAGTGGTCACTGGAGAGAGTGACCGGTCAGAGGCATCTACTCGATCTAGTGGACGATACTCGGCTTAGAGATGCCATAGCAAAGGTCATTGACCTCTACGAGGAACACGTTGAACCTGTTCGGCATCTTTTCAAGAAAGGTCAGTGCACTTTAAAAGCAGGAAAACAAGTGTACACCTATGTGGGAAAATCAACTTGTTTTCTTTGACTACAGAAACGTAATTTGATCTTTCCATATGATGAAGAGGATTTATCAGTGGTTATCCATCATTTCTTTGGTGAAATTGAATTACTGAAGTGGAAGCATGAATGTTCCTATTACAGCTTGGCATCCGGTTGGGCCAACTAGAGGAAAATGCATGATCATGGGATATTTTTTTTTTTTTAAAGACATCTACATCTGGATGATGTGTTTTAGGTTTTCAGTTGCATTTCGTAGATAAAACTCGGTGTAATTTCTTTCATTTAATCTTGGGTCAAACTGTTTCAACAATGATACAGAAAACTTCCATCATTATCATGACATGTAGTGTGGCCTTCTGTCACCAATGGCTGTATAAAGTCCACGTGAGTAGATTAAAGCTCATCTGCGAAATTTAAGAATTGTTTAACATGTCAAATATATGTTTTTCACCAGTGTCTTCAAAAGAAGTGCATAACAATTTTCCTTATCCTGTTTATCTTGAAGGAATCATTCATGGAGACATCAATAATGATAATGTGATTGTCTCCAAGCAGTTCGCCTCTCTCCAACCCTCCAACGAACGATTCATCGTGTCTGGGATCATCGACTTTGGTGAGGCAGCATACTCCTGCCTCATCTTTGACCTTGCAGTCGGTCTATCCGAACTCCTTCTGGTCAATGGGACGTCCGCCGCTGGACATTTCCTTCAGGGATACCTCTCGCTGACCAGTATACCCGACGTTGAGAAGAAGCTGCTGTATTACCTGGTGTTGGTGAGGTATGCACAGCGTATTATGCTCAGTCTTGAGGCCAAACCAAGAGATCCACTGAATGATTACATCATGCAGGATGTAGAAAACTGTTCAGGTCTACTCCTACGATTGCTTCAGATGGAGAAGGGTGAAGTCGAAACTATCTGGAATATATAGTCAACTAGTTGTGAAGTTAATCTCAAAAACAGTACTACTAACTCTAAAGCATACTTTACTCAATAATCAAGATTACTAATGATCATGAATATTAATCATATTTTATGTTATTTAATTTAATTATGTTACATATAACATTTATCTAGAATTTATGGAAACGTGTACAAATTTTTTTTTTATTTTTTATCTCCTTGCTTCTGTTCTCATTCTTTGTGTTTCAAAGTAAAAATGAAAGTATGATTTTATTTTCATTATCTTTTATCTACCTTTATTCACTTGTGATCACTTTCATCTTATGTGGACAAAAGTATAGCATCATGTAGAATGAAACGTAACACCAGAAAAAAATATGAAGGAAAAAAAATGTAAATAATTTTTGCTGGGTATACATATTTTGTTAATGCATTCCTCTCACTTGTGTCCATGTATTGAGAAACATGTGCAATGTTTGTATGAACTATGAAGGCTGCAGAAAGTGAAGTTTGTCATTTTCTTCTGTTTCTCAGGATGTATAGCAGAACACTTTGTATAAGATAAATGATGCATTGTATGGGATTATCAAAGCTCATCTACATGTGTGTACACTGCTAATGCACTGTTGATTTCTGTATTATTTAACTTCAGGTAATTTGAATTAAAGGATAAACTTACACAGAACAATGGCAAATATGTTGATTTCTGTATTATATGACTTCAAGTTCTAAGAATCAAATGATAAACTAGTACTTTCTTACAGGAGGGCAATACTTTTTCTGAGAACCACAGAGATGAGAGGAAGAGAGAGAGAGAGAGAGAGAGAGAGAGGGAGAGGGGGGGGGGAGCAAAATTAGAGAGAGACAGAATGAGGGAGGAAAAGATTGTGAGGGGACAAAGGGAGAGCTGGGGGGGGGGGACACAAAGACAAAAGTAGAGAGAGAGAGACGGACAGAAGGAGGTAGGAAAAGATTATGAGGGGACAGTGGATGGAGAGGGAGAGAGAAGGGGGGGGGGGGGCTAGTGACGGGGAAGACAGGAAAGATGATAAGGAACAAACATGGATGAGGGAACGGCCAGAGATGCAAAGCAAAAAGAGTGACAAGGAGAGAATGAGAAAGAAAGAGGAAGGGAAGAAGAAAGAGGGGTCGGTAGTGAGAGATGGTAGAGAAACGGGGGGGGGGGGGGAGGGGGGGGGGGGGGCAATATGCTTTAATAGAGTGCTTGAGTAAGAGAGAGAGAGAGATTACAACTAAAAAGTCTCTGTGTCCCCCCGTCTTTCCCTTTCTGTCTTTTTTCTGTCTTTCACTTTCTGTCCCTCTCTCTCTCTATACGTCTCTCTCTCTCTCTCTCTCTCTTTCTCTGTCTCTCCCTATCTGTCTGTCTCTCTCTCTCTCTATCCGTCTCTTCTTTTCTATATCTCTCTATCTCTCTCTGTCCCTCCCTTTCTGTCCTTTTCTCTGTATTTCACTTTATGTCTCTCCCTCTCTGTGTCTCTGTCTGTCTCTCTCTACCTCTCTCTCCCCTCTCTGTCTCTTCCTTTCCGTCTTTTTCTCTGTCTCTCCGTATCTGTCTCCCTGTCTCTTTCTCTGCCCCTCTCTCCCTCTTTCTCTCTACGTCTCCGTCTATGTATGTCTCTCTGTCTGTTTCTCTATGTCTCCCCCTCTCTGTCCTTTTCTCTCTCCCTTTTTCTCTGTCCCTCCCTATCTGTCTCTGTCTCTAGATCTGCCACACACACTCTCCCCCCTCTCTCCCTCTCTCTCTATCCCTCCCTCCCCCCCTCTCTCTCTCTCTCTCTCTCTCTCTCTCTCTCTCTCTCTCTCTCTCTCTCTCTCTCTCTGGCATACAGAAACCGATCCAAACAGACAGGGCGTATGTGACGAATCCATTTTTGGCCTCTCAATAATATTTTTCAAAGTGTAATAACGTGCCGATTTGTGCCTATCTCTTTTCCACTCAGATCATCCGTCCCATTATAATTATTAGAATATCAAATACAGTTTCCACTTTACTTCTATATTAATTTAGAATTACCAAAAGTATCATACTCGGGTTTAAAAGTATACTAATAAGCTATCTCTTGATATCAATAAAACAAGCTTCATACACTTTAAACATACACATGCGCATATCTCAGATTTTCCATATAATATTGTAATTGATGAATTTACACATCTTTGAGGTATCCTTATTGATAACAATCTTAGCTGAAATGGCTACATACGACATATACTGAAATACATTTCTAAGAATATTGGTATGCTTTATAAGACAAAAGTTATCTTCCTAAAAAGACCATTTTAATGCTATATTATAACTCGCTTATCTTGCCATACATTTTATATTGTACCGGGAGTGGGCTTCAAGTGCATAGTCAATAATTAAACTTATTTATTTATTGCAAAAGAAAGCGTCTTGCATATTGTGCCGGCTTCCATTATCAAGCACATGCAAACCCATTATTGTATGAATTTAGATCATTGAAAATTTTAGAAATAAACGCACAACAGAGATTGATCTTTATGTTTAAATGCATGAATAATCTGCTTTGTGACTCATTTAAGAATTTCCTCGTATTAAATAACACTCTCTGTTCTTACCCTACTCGGAATTCATTAAACTTCCCTCTTATAAATCCTAAATTATGGATCCTAAATAAATCAATAACACATCATGGTACAAGGAAGCACTCCAGACTCAATAAAATTATGTAATACCCTAAATTCATTTAAATTCAATACGATCGCGAAGAAAGCATTTCATCCATCACTTTATTTTATAACAACAGTATAATCAGACATAATTATTTACATCGACATATTTTCATTTTCATCACCATCACCATCATCATCATCATCATCACCCCCCCGCCCCCGGGCTATCACGCTACCAAGCTTGTGACATCCCTTCTTCTGCTAATTCCTGGCAGTGTGTTATCCGAAAACATTTTGTTTCAGGGCCAACATTTCTATTATTATCATCATATCTTGTACACGATAAATAAGAATGGTAATGTTTTGCATATCTTGCATCGCAGGAATGTGATTTGATTTATGTGTTGCAGAACTAAATAAATTCAATTTAATTCAATGTAATTCATTTTAAAGGTAGGCGTTACTACTGCAGCTAGAAGGGATTAGACCACACAGCGAGCCATCGAGGTCATTGTGACAGGTGGCTATCTCATTAACTCAGCTCTCATTTAACATAAGAAAAAGAGGATCATGGGGGACCAACAGGCACCGATTTGGGAAGTTTTCTATATAGAGGGAGCAAGTAGCTACAAGTAGGACAGTGTGCCTTTAAGGCTAGAATAAGTATGTTTCTGGCTTAAAATTATCAATGTAGAACGAACTATTCTAGATCCCTTCCCATGATGACCCTCATAAAACCTAATGAAATATTGTATTTATAAAAAGGTTAAAATCAGAACTTAGTTCAGAGAATGAAGTGATTGGGATACATAGCCAGGCATATAGATGTTTATAGGGAACTCTAATTTGTTTTTATATATAAAACAAATAAATTGATTACTTTAAGTTCCACTAATTCGCTTAGGCTGAATATAAAAACCACATAAACCACTACACTGTAAAAAAGAATTTGTTCATTGGTAATTTTTACGTATTTTTTCCATGTAGAATTTACTTGAAAACATTAGTTTTGCCACTTACGCACTAAATTTAAGTCTTGCTAACTCAAACTTTCAATTTAGTAGAACATACGTGGAATATTTAAGTAAAATCAAATACATAAAAACTTTAAGTAATTTCAGCTTGTATTAATTTAGTAATTTTAACTCAAAATCAGAAATTATACGTATTACTCAAACAATTTATGTTGATTATTCTTATCTTTTTAAAGAAATATTTACATAATTTATGAATATTCATTAATACCAAATGAAACTCTTTTTTAAATAAAACAATTCTTATCGAAAATAATATCGCTAGTGATATTCGTTTGTCTCGCAATGTGGTCAATAAGGAATCTAAAAGATCACGACGTTTCGTATGCTACTGCAATACTTCGATCGAATTTTAGACCGCTTTACGGTCCTCCCGTAAAGTATAAAAGACCCTTGCCTACAATAGTTTTCATCACCTGACGAAGTATTGCAGTAGCATACGAAACGTCGTGATCTTTTAGATTCCTTATTGACCACATTGCGAGACAAACGAATATCACTAGCGATATTATTTTCGATACTATATCCGCAATGAGTAATATATTTAGCATTAAAACAATTTTTTTTTGTGGTTGAATGAAAATTTAAGGACTTTAAAACATTTACTAATTCATTTAACATGGCTAAGCAAAGACAAGACAATTTTTAATTGTTACCAAGTTCAAAACAAATAAAAACTTGATATTTCAGGAAATTGTCAACCAATTTTCCTTTTAAGATGCTACGATCAAGTATATATAAAATTTGGAGCCTTTCAATATGTGTCGAATTGAAGCGTATGTAATAGTTTGTGATGGTGGTAGATATATATATACGGTTAAATCTTAAATAGAAGTAGTGTTAGTGATTAGTGATTAATCTTAAATAGAAGTAGTGAATGATTAGTGGATGTTACTTGTTAGATTAGATGGGTACCAAATCGTGCAATATGTAATCCTATCATAGCTTTTTTTTAATTATCTAAAATGATTACAATACTTAAATTATTTACGTTAATGTAACTCGATTTAACTGAGTAAAAATGTATTCAGCAAAATAAGTAAATTCTGCTTAAGATGCCGTAGGTAATATTTACTTAATAAAAATAAGGCAATTCTTTTCCTCAATTTTATTGAGTTATTTCGACTATTATTTTTTTACAGTGTAGAGTTGTTTAAGATCATGACATCAACGATTGCCACAATTGGACAATAAGCAACAGAATGACCGTACGAAGGCTTCCTCTAACAGCGTATCCACTTCCAGCTATACAATCTTCATATTCAGGAATATCCAGTTTAGTGATGGCGCAAATGTGTAGCTTCTTACAATCCTCATCGCACTCGCCCGCAGAAGCCATTGCTGTGTTGTACAGGTAATACCGCCCAAAGACATCCGGACTCGACTCCTCACTCGAAAACTTGTCGACGAGTTGGTCAAGGGATACGGGGCTAAGATCGGCGATGTCGTAAGCCTCGGTGGCGCGGTACTCTAGTTCCCAAGTCGGGTTGTCCACGCTGATGTCGAGGTAGTATTGATGGATGTCAATGATGTCGCCTGTATCGCGGTCGTAGGTCACCATACGGAAGCTAGGATTCCGAGGAGCCGGTGTTTGACGCGGTGTTACGGAGGGCTGGACGTATAGAGCGTTGATAGGCAAACCTGATGTAAAGATAGTACAAACAAAATCAGAGAGTATCTTCAAGTTCGCTTAAAGTTACGACATCGGTTCCGTTTCTTGCTTCATATTGACAAGCAGAAGACCCAATTATGTTAAGAACATCATCATGGTCATGTACGTGTGAACGGAGCAGCTTGTGTCTCATTGACGCCACTTTCAGATAGGCTTATCCAGGAGCTAGAGATGGGGGCGAGAGGGTCGTGGCCCCATACATTTAGAACAAATAAGTATGCCAAACTAGCCTTTGGTCATTAAGGAAGGCCGGCCGACACCCCCTTTTCGGATCGTCTGGACGACCGTCAGATTTCTGAGGAGTACTTTCTCCGCTTGTCAGAGAATTTTCAAAACAATTTTCAAGAGAGAACAAGCTGACGATAAAGTTGGCGGAAGGTCTGAAATCTGGTTCCTCGGAAAACTAATCTCTAAGTTCTATATTTTGCCTGTATAATAACCATTCCGTTAGACTAACATGAACTTAAAATGATTTAATATTTCATTTCACATTTCTTGCACCACAAAATGTTTCGTTGACTTCTGCTTACAAAATGACCTGTGCCATCAAAAGGATTCGGAAGTTCTCGTAATGATCACGATGGCGGTGTTGGTGATGATAATGATGATGATTAATAAGGCAGAATAATTAATTCCTTAATATTGATTAACATTTAATTTATCTGGTCATGTGCCACTACCCTTTTTCAATCAGTTAATGAACCTAGTTTGGCCAGGGGGAATTAGACCTCCCTGCAAGGTCACTGACAGGTGGTTATCTCATCAAATCAGCTCTCAATAACATAAGAAACAGGGGATCATGGGGGACCAAAAGGCACCGATTAGGCATTTCTTTTTGCTATAATTTGCAGTGGGGCTTTAGAGAGAAAATGAGCTCACCCGTGTCATCATAGAGTATTCTGAAGCTATCGTAATGATGATGGCCGAAGAATTGTCCTTTGATCACGTTACTGTACTTTCGATTGATTTCTAGATACCTCACGTTAAAGCTGGTTTGAAAAGAGATCTTCGTTTCTCTCTCCAACGAACCGGGTAAGATGTGAGCATTGATGAATACCTACAAAAACAACAAGGATGCATAGAGCGGGAAAAGATAACTTGTGACGTTTGGGAAAGCAAACCATTGAGTGACTCGGCAACAACATTGTCTCAGATTGAAAGAAAATCATGGATTTAGGTCAGTCAGGAATTCCATGACTTTTATAAGCCGATCGCCTGTCTGATTATCAAGATATTTATGATTGGAAATCAAAATTTTATTTTTCGTTTTCCTAACGGTTTCTATAACAGTGCAGTCTACTGGGGAAAATGTTTTTGAGGCACTTCATGATCATTTTGAAGCGCAATATTTTAGGGCTTCAAAATAACACCATATCACAGACACTGGGAACACGTAGGGCCCTAAATCTTAGATTTAATAGTGATAAACGATGCCTTTTTATTTAAATTTCGATCTTTGAGGAATATTCCATCTCGTAATGTTGACAACTTTATAATGCATAGTTCTTTGTGAACCTCGATACGAACGATTAATTCACCTGTTATGAATACATTTGTATTTCAATAGTCAGAATGCAAATTTCATAACTTAGTTGATGGTAGGTAGGACAAACATTATGTCTTGCCCTTCCTAGCAACACGTAACATTGTGCAATTTGATTATCCTAGTTTATGTGCATTTTAACCCATTGCCAACGGGAGCCGGGTGACTCCTGTATTAAGTCTATGGGATTGAGAGAATTTAGGAGTCAACAGGTTAAAAGGGTAACAAAATGTACAATTAGTCCTTAGACTATACTATTTTTTTAATATCCCGAATTGGCATTGAATTGAATTGTAAATGATCACGATTTTCAAAGCGTTTGTACCTTTTTACCGGCGGTCTGTGCAGCTTCGAGAGTGTCTTCTAGCCAAGCGAACTGCCCTGCTGGATCAGCAATGCCTTCTGTTAATGGGTCCTTGTAGTAATACATAGCAGTATTCAGTACTACCATCCATAGATTACCATTGATTGGAGTTACATAGTAACCACCTAGTTGAGTGTAAAACAATAAATTTATCGTTCGATCGGCGATAATAGTATTTGATTAATCTTCGACTAAATCATTTGTAAAAGCATGCTTTATATAGCTTTGGTCCATTTAAGAGCATACAGTAGTATATGTTGCTTCGTCTCAATATTCCCAGATGAGTTAACTTCGCTTGTGGGAATATATTCCAGATTCTAATGTTTGAGATCTATATAGCGAAAGGATCGATTTCTTTTCTTTACATCGTATCATTGGCTATATCAACACAAATATTACTAACATATTAAAACTATATTTAGATCACCTCTCCCTGCCTATGTTTTCCGCGGCTTTTGAAGTGAATGGAAATACAAACAAACAAACAAAACACGAATCGTAGGGATTTACAAAGTTTATTCTCGCCCGCTGCCTCGATATAATTGGAGCGAGGATGTCTTATAATCCAAGATCCCTTAAAACTCAAATGCTACTGACCCGTGGAAGTCGATGGACCAAAGCTAGCCTAGGTACGTTTGGTGGAAGTTTAAAGAGAAAGTTTAGTTCAGGGCCCTGTTTCATTTTAATCTTGAAAAAATGCAAAATATCTATGACAAAAATGCTCTCAGCCAACCAAACGCCACGATTTAAATAGCCTATAGCAGTTATTTTAACTTGTTATTTATAACAAGTTTTATGAACCAGAGACCTGCATGGTAAGGTCGCAAAATGATTAGTGAGCTACTATTATCATTACTATTATTATCATTATTATAATTAATGTTATTATTATCATCTTTTTTATCATTACTGTTATTATTATCCTTCTTACTATTAATCTCACTACCATCATCACAATCATAATCTCTGATCTGCAACCAACCGACACTTATCGTGCCATGACAATAAAAAGTTTATTAAAAAACATGTTTTTACCTGATTTGAATGTATCATTGGCATCTTGGTAGTTTGCAAGCCACGGGTCCCAAACCTCGGCCAGGCTATCCCTGAATTCATTGGGCGCGGGATCGAGGATGTGACGAGGATAGTTGTCATGGTTGCCAATAGCCGGGAAGACACGAAGGTCAGCAGGCAACCGTTCTCTCATCTCTGAAGTTACATTTTGGATCATGGAGAGAACTTTGGTGGTATTAAGAAGACTCAAGTCTACGGCACCCGGGGTGTCCCTGTGGGAAGATATGCACCATAGGGAACATTAAACAGCCATTGATGAAGAGTATTAAATTGTTACATCTACCCAGTACTTATGTATGGAAGTGAAACATGGACTTTAGCCTCTGATACTAAAAAGCATTTGGAAAGTTGCGAAATGTGTTTTTTAAGAAGAATGATGAAAATCCCCTGGACTGACAAAGTTAGTAATGAGGAAGTTCTTACACGAGCTGGAGTGCAAAGGAAAGTGATACGTGAGATGTTGATTAGGCAGTTGAAGTTCATGGGTCACATTACACGTAAAGAAGGCCTAGAGAATCTTGCTTTGACAGGGAAAATTGTGGGAAGAAGGAGTAGGGGAAGAAGGAGGATACTTTGGATGGACAGTCTGCAGAAATTGTTGGAAGAGAGAGGAGTGAAAGAACAGGGAGTGGTACTAATACAGAAGGCTAGGAGCCGAGGGTTGTGGAACAGCATGATCGCCAAAGTCAAACGATATGGCACTTATGGAGCTCTCAAACTCTGCCGTGTATAGGCCTACCGTCCACCTGCCGGGCTATTAAAAAAACAAAAGAGTCCAGAACGTTGGGTTTTGAGCGAACTTGTCCCCGGCCGCAAAAAAAAAATCATAAAATTAATCTTTTCACCGTTTCGTTGCCATCTTCTGGCCGTTTCCATACCGGGCCCATACCGGGTCTCGAACGTAAGCACCGGGTTTGTAGCAGCCACCTACCAGTCACTTAGCGTCCCCTCACCGCTCGGAGCGTCCTGTGAGCGAGTCCCCGGACTGCTGACGTCATGACAAGAAAAAGTAAAGCTCATCTGACGAAACCCCTCTATATATACCCAATAATTAGTGACAAACGGTGGCACACGGTGACAAAAGTAAATTTGTTGGTAATGGCACGTTCATATGACGCTACTGTGAAGGTAAGGACACGTTATGGACCCGTTATAGGACGTTATGGGAACGTCAAGGCGTTAACAGGATGTTACCCATGCGTTAGGGAGGCGGCGCCGTCAGAATCAGGCGGTACCGCTTTGGAAACACCCGTTGGCAGTCCGGTATGAACACTGTAATGAGGACGGTATGAAAACGTTATGAAGACGGTGGCACGGTATCAACACGTTCATGACACGTTCACAACCCGCTTACAACCCGTTGCAGACGGTGGATTTTTTTTTGCCCGTTCATCACCGTTCTGTAACGGGTTATGAGCGTGTTGTGAACGTGTTCATACAGTGTGACCGTTTTCATAACGTATTCATACCGTTCAACACCGTCCTCTTGCCGCTTACTTGCGGCCGGTGCCAGCCGGCCAAAGTTTTGAACATGCCCAAAACTTTCGCCGGGTCCCACCGGGTGTAAATAAGCGCCAACGCCCTGTTAACGTGTTGCCCGCTTTGATAACGAACCACCGTGTGCCCTCGCCGTTCTCCACCGTCCGCAGACATTTTCACGCACGGTGGCACACGGTAGGCCTACACGGCAGAGTGTGAGAGTCACTTTAGAGAGAGAGAGTTAAATGTGGTAAAAAATAATTGATATTAGAAGGAATTACAAGTTGGGGGGGGGGGGGGGGAGCTGCTGAAAACAGAGACAGGGGAACTTTTATTTAAGGAGTCAGAAAATAGAAAGAGAACACCTGTCCAATAACTCAGCCTATCCAAGAGGGTGTTTTGATATAAAATCATTTTATTCACTTCAAATCAATTCAAAATAAATTGAATGTACTTCAAGGTATTTTCCCCATGTAGATGGAAAGGGGAAAAAAGCGAAGGGTGGTTATGTGGAAGATAGTTTAGAGGACAGGCTCACTGTATCTCAAGCTTTAAATTTGTAATATTTTTTTACTAGTGATGTATACAGTATAAAATTAGTGACTGACGTAAAGATATGTTTGAACAAACTATGTACAAGTATACGTGATATTGTGTTACATTAATTAAACGTTTGAAGATTATTTCAGGAACACTCTATGGCCAGCGATATTTGCATAGGTCAAAAAGAGTGCATATTTCCTTTTTTTTTAAAGAAGGAAAAAAAAGGCAAGTATTACCCTGATTCATTACAAGTCAGCATAATTACAATGGTGTGAATAAGATCGAGAAGATAAAGATTTGTTTATATTTTTTGTTTTTATCTCGGATTGAGGTTTAGTCAAATCTGTTGTGGTATTCTAGCTCGGCAGGCAGGCTATATCCCAAAATATTGTATATTTTGTTATTTTGTCAGAGTGACATCTGGATGTGACGTTTGCTTTGGGTGATATCATGTGGTAAACGATGTTAGGATAAACATGTATTTGCCAGCGTTACATCTTATAGCTGGCAAAGGTTGTTTATACGGCAATACGTGGTGAACATAAATTGTTCTCCGGCATGCGTGACGGAATTACGCAATTCCCTTGCGTCGGAGGTGTTTAATTTGAATATGAAAAGAGGGGATGCGAAATAAGGGTGCGCTGTGTAGGGGAAGTCAGTAGGGACTTTTAGAATGAGTGGACGAGAACACGACGTACGCCGACTGATCATGCGTGTCAACGTACTCAACTGCCCATGTTGACTACAATTAGAAATCTTTTAGATTGCACTCGACGATATACATGTATGCAGGAAGTAACACTATGAATTACATGACAGACAAAGAAAGAGGACAAAATATACAGTTCCTCATTCTACCCTCAACAATATGCCATTTTCTTAATGTAACCAAATTTAATGCATAGGTCTTTGTGAAGTGCCTCAATACAAATTATTTCATTCACCTGATAGGAATAGTAGTATTTCAATAGTCAGAATGCAACTGCATATATTAAGTGTTGCTAGGTAGGTCAAGCCATAATGTTTGTCCAACGTGGCAACAACTAATGTATGCAGTTAGGATTCTGTCTATTGAAATACTATTATTCTTAACAGGTGAATGAAATAGTTTGTATTGAGGCACTTCACAAAGACCTATGCATTAAATTTGGTTACATTACGAAAATGGCCTATTGCTGTGGTAGAACATCCCTTCACTGCTCTTATGTAAAAATGTGTAGAACAGGTGAATATGCATGTGACACTTGTTCTACACATTTTTTTACATAATAGCAGGGAAGGGATGTTCCGTTGTCTACCTGAGGAACTGTATATTTTATGCGCACGCGGCATATACTAGTATCGTACTAGATTTAGGAAAATCAAGGTTGACGCATTCTCGATCGCCGACTGAGACGACGTGACGCCTGCGCAGTGCCTTAAAATGACGTCACACGTTGCAGTCAAAGCTGAAAACGTGCAAATCTAAAAGTCCGTATTCCAAGGACCGCACACTAGCACGTTTTTTAATATGGAGTTCTTTTTAAGAGTGAACTAAATAATCATTATTGGTAGGAGACGTTGTTGCATCAAAGTTAAATTGCGGTGGCCATAGGGTCTTTTCCGAGTTTAGTGCTGATTCAGTTTTATTTCTGTTTTTTAAACCCAGGCATAATTAGGGTTAGGGCATAGAAGTTATATAAATTATGAATTCACATGATTAATGTTAAGAGGTATAAAAACATTATATGTATAATTCTCAGACAGGATTTTTAGAACTTGTTTTCATACTTTGAAAAATGATCAAGTGAACTGTTGATAATTTATGTGAAATAAATGCCGTATCTACGTGCTAGTAGCTCGGCAGGCTATATCCCAAAATATTGTATATTTTGTTATTTTGTCAGAGTAACATCTGGATGTGATGGTTGCTATGGGTAATATTATGTGGTAATACATGATGTTAGGATGCACGTTTAGTGTGCGGTGGGCTTGAAATTATTCAGCGCCTTAAGTTAATAATTAACATTATGGGCGCAGGCCAAGATTTATACCCACTCAAGTGTGAATTTGGCGCATCTTCCCTAAACTTCTTCAACCAGGAAATGGACTTCATTGTATCCTTAGCACAGGATGGTGACATAAAATTGATAAAAGAACATCATAATCAGATTATCCGACCCCGGAAACCCCATGAATTTATCAACTTTTATCATACTAGCCCTTTTCCTTTCGGAACTACACTTGATCTTTTACTCAGAGGTGGCAACCATTTTGGATTTGACCAATATGACCAGCATGACAGCCCCAAGTAGACCTCAAATTGGTAAAAGAACGTGATAAACAGATTTTCTGACCCCGAAAACCCCATTAATATATAAACTGTTATCATTCTAGCCCATTTCCTTTCGAAACTAAACATGACCTGTATAACTATCAGATGACGGCCATTTTGGATTTGCCCAATATGGCAGTCTCAGAGAGCACCCTTCTTGGCGTCCGGCAGAAATCGTAATAGTTTGGTATAATCTACCTCTGGGCCAAATTTGGTGCTTTTAGAAGAATCTGCACAAAAATATCCCTAACAGCCCCCACTAATGGGAGCTCTGTCCAAGACATGGTCATGATGTGTTAAGGGTTTGATAATCTTCAGGTAAAGGAGTTTTATAAATCCTTTTATCATGATTGTAATTATCACATGAAACCCCATGAATTTATCAACTTTTATCATACTAGCCCTTTTCCTTTCGGAACTACACTTGATCTTTTACTCAGAGGTGGCAACCATTTTGGATTTGACCAATATGACCAGCATGACAGCCCCAAGTAGACCTCAAATTGGTAAAAGAACGTGATAAACAGATTTTCTGACCCCGAAAACCCCATTAATATATAAACTGTTATCATTCTAGCCCATTTCCTTTCGAAACTAAACATGACCTGTATAACTATCAGATGACGGCCATTTTGGATTTGCCCAATATGGCAGTCTCAGAGAGCACCCTTCTTGGCGTCCGGCAGAAATCGTAATAGTTTGGTATAATCTACCTCTGGGCCAAATTTGGTGCTTTTAGAATAATCTGCACAAAAATATCCTTAACAGCCCCCACTAATGGGAGCTCTGTCCAAGACATGGTCATGATGTGTTAAGGGTTTGATAATCTTCAGGTAAAGGAGTTTTATAAATCCTTTTATCATGATTGTAATTATCATATGAAACATGAAACTAATATGTGGACGTTGCTTGGTAAATTGTGGCGCAAATAAAACATGTTAAAAGTACAAGGGGCGGAAGGTTGGATGGGAGGAGAAACCGACAATGAACTTAACACGCGATCACAAAGACTCTCGAGAATTAATTTAAGGCCACTGTCACTATTGTATATCTCATGAAAATCATGTTGTAATTACGTAATACATATCAATAGGTAATGGACAAGGCTATGTATATTAACTTACATTGGTATTTGGAGAAAAAAAACTTAGCGAACGTATACGATATACGTTTGCAATTATGTAATTGTGTTTTGATAACGTATTTCAATCAAATATAATGTATTTACATCTGGAACCGGAGTTATTAAAAGCTAACCATCCAAGCTAGTTTCGAACCTGGGTCCGCACAGAGCCATTTCGTTAACGATGCTTTAATGTAGCTAGGCCTACGTTGGCTTGAATGGCTCTTGGTGTAATCAGTGGGCGGATCCAGGGAGGGGGCCACGGCCCTCTCCCCTGGGGAAAACACGTTAATTTTACCTTTAAGGGGCCTCAAGGGATTATACATTTGGTGCGAATTTTCAAATTATCGAGGAAAAAACAACATTGTTGCTCACTACCCCCTCTAAAGAACCCCTACCACCACTGAGCGAATTATCGGCCGGCGCGATTTTCAAATTTTCGGGGGCAAAAATAAAAAATGAGTGCCCCCCTCTCCCCCCCCCCCCCGCTTATTCACCGGCCGGCTTTTCCGCCGCTAAATAGTTTTTCACGAATTGGGCCCCCTCTTTGGCCCCCTACCCTGCCGCCGGCTGGATCCGCCCCTGGGTGTAATACAGAAGGTGTATTAATTAGTCGGTACAGTTTCAGGAGTTTTAAATTACCTCCTGTTTTGGGCATAAAAGGGTCATTTTTACGCAATCAATCCTATAACATGAAAACAAGAAACGTTTCTGAAAGCTTTAACCATGTTAACATTTTTTTTCTTTTTTTAGTACAGGAAAGAGATGGGTTGTTAAGTTTGACGGTCTGTGAGATTGCTAATTTTCTGAAGAAAGTATATTGTCCTATTCTTTGGATGCAGTTGGCCTGCGATAACCAGCTTTGTTACGGGTCTTGGTTATGAGTCCATAAAAGAAAGAAACGAGACGGAGTGTGAAATCTAAGGCAACCTTTTGTTCTCATTCTCATGGGTGGAGTACGGAAGCGTTAAAGTGCCATTCTACTTGACGACATGACGAGATATTCCATCTTGTCAAGTTGACTTAATATTCATATCATGTCGACATGTACAAATATTTAACTTACCATGTCGACTTATCAACTTTTATTAGTCGACATGGCGAAATAAATTATGTTGCCAAGTCGACTTTCACAAAAAGTTCATGTCGTCATGGCGACATAAGTTATCTTGCCAAGTTGACTTCGCATAAAGTTCATGTCGTCATGGCGACATAAATTATCTTACCAAGTCGACTTCCCAAAAAGTATCTGTCGTCATGGCGAAATAAATTATCTTGCCAAGTCGACCTTCTCAGAAAGTATGTCGTCATGATGACATGAATTATCTTACCAAGTCGACTTCCCAAAAAAGTATATGTCGTCATGGCGAAATAAAAATATCTTGCCAAGTCGACTTCTTAAGAAGTACATGTTGTCATGGCGAGATAAATATGTTACCGAGTCGACTTACTAACAGTAGATGTCGTCTTGGCGACATAAATGATCACGTGGAGTCAGTTTTAAGAATTACAGTTAAGTGCAATCATGTATTTGGTCTTCGTCACACTACATATCTCGCCATGACGACATATACTTTTTGGGAAGTCGACTTGGTGAGATAATTTATGTCGCTATTACGAGATGAACTTTTTTGTGAAGTCGACTTGGCAAGATAATACATGTCGCCATGACGACATGAACTTTTTGTGAAGTCGACTTGGCAAGATAATTTATTTCGCCATGTCGACATTACTTTTTGGGTAGTCGACTTGGTAAGATAATATATGTCGCCATGACGACATGTATTTTTTTAGAAGTCGACTTGGTAAGATAACTTATGTCGCCATGACGACATGAAATTTTTGTGAAGTCGACTTGGCAAGATAATTTATTTCGCCATGTCGACTAATAAAAGTTGATAAGTCGACATGGTAGGTTAAATATCTTTACATGTCGACATGATATGGATATTAAGTCGACTTGACAAGATGAAATATCTCGTCATGTCGTCAAGTAGAATGGCACTTTAACGCTTCCGTAGTGGAGAGATTTAAAGTAGACACAATTGTCATGGTCTTGGGTAAACAAATACATCACCATTTCAATATTTGAATTGACTCAGGTTTTAAGATATGTACCTGATGCTCTATTGACTTTGCAAGAGAAATGCCATAGGACATTGAATTATAACAAATCTTTCAAGATCTTGTAAGGTTGTGTTTACCCGTTGCACACATGGCGTCATTTCCGATTGCGTTAATACTTACCTGAGCTTATTTTTGCAATCACTTTTTGTGTACGACATCACCCTTACCTTATTATAGGTCAGGCAAATGAGTGTGCAACGGGCTTTATATCCGTAGCACAAAGGCGTCATTGCGATTGCGTTATTGTTTGCGTCAATCAAGCCTGTTAAGTGACCATCGAATGCAAATCGAAGTAATTTTGGCACTGTTCATTTTTTAAATTTACTTTTTGTGCCATACCACTAGCTGTCACGTGTTGCATCAAAGACCGCGCCAGTCACTGACGCAGTAGTACGTCGGTCAATAACACCTTGCGTTTAATGTTTTTTTTTGTGTGTAACTTTTCATTCCCCCACATCCCTCTTTTCTCTCTCTCCTTCCCCCGTTACTTTATCCATGTGATAGGGGGGGGGGGGGGGGGGTTGGAAAACGTCCCGCCTGTCATACTACCCCATTCCAACCCGGCACCTC